>VWZP01000141.1:1115410-1158753 GCA_013396995.1 Dicaeum eximium | reverse complement strand
AAGTTATTCTATCTTTTAGTATTATTTTATTTTATTTTGTATTGTTATTTTTTATTAATTTATTATATTTTTATTAATTGATTAGATTGTATTTTTATAATTTATTATAATTTATTTTTTCTTAAGTTATCATATTTTAATTTTTATTTGATGATATTTAAAATTTATTTTATTTTTCATCATTTAACCGTGGGGGAGGCGGCGTTGGTGNCGTGCTCCTGCCGAGGTGATGGTTTTCCTTTAGAACTTCTGCCGCATCCTGTGCCCCGTCAGGAGGAGATTTCGGGGTTATTCGCAGGGATTGTGGCTGAGCTGCAGCTCGCGACTCATTAGTCATCCTGCAGAAATTGGTGGTGAAAGTTGCTGGAGTAACCCTTTAATCCGACTTCCCAAAATGCTCGGTGCTGTCGGGGTTGATTATTGAATACTCATGGTTTTAACTATGCAAAATAAGAGCTTGCGTCGTTCGATTGTTGTGGTTTTGTTTTGGTTTTGTTTTTTGTTGGTTTGTTTTTTTCTTTTTTTTCTTGTGGGGTTTTCTCCTCGCCTGCCCCCTCCTTTTCTTTTTTTTTTTTTTTAATATATTTTGGACAGAAAGTCTTGCTTTGGGCACAGAAGAAGTTTGGTCTGGCCGTGGAAAGATGCGTGCACAGAATGACATGCTGGACATGGCATCTGCCAGTTCTGAGGAAACACCATTACAGCGTTGTCCTTTGAGGAAATTTCTGGTAAATTAATGCTCACCGCCTTCAGGAGAGAGCCAGCCCCGAATCCACTTCTCTTCTCAAAGCGGTTTCGTGTTCTTCTTGCAGTTCTGCTCTGGCGACATGCTCCGGTGCTGTCACCGAGGGTGGGGCGGGGGAAACGAAACAGAGAATCAGCTTTTCTCTTTCGGCACATTTAGTTTTTAATGGTTTGGGGCTTTTTTGTTGGTTGGTGGTTTGTTTGTTTTTTTGTTTTTTCTTCCCGAGGCTGTAAACAGCTCGAGAAGATAGATATCTTTAAAAAGAAAACAATACTGCCGTGGAGATGGATTAAAATACAGAATGTTTGTCTTGTGCCTAAAAATGTAATACCGTCAGCTAGGGTCAAAATGTTTTGGCTTTAAAGAAGCCCTGGTTCTGCTGCTTGCTTTGAACGTGTGACTTGCTACAGGAGATGTTGTGCAGTACCGAGCTGTGTGGCTGTAGGGAACCTACGGACAGCGCATAAAAAATAGAATGTATTTTAAGTCATTCTGTCACCTTGTCGCCTGCGAAGTGGTTTTGCCTGGGGTTTGTGCTCGTTTGTTTTCCCCACGATGAGGAAAATGCAGCAAAGTAGCACTGCTGAAGGGACTTGTTTTTGAAGGTCATGCTTCAGACGGCTGGGAGTCCTGTTTCATAATAGGTAAAACCCACTAATCTCGAGAGATCGTTCCTAACGAACACAGTGTCACCGGTAGTCAAAAAAAATTATTATTATTATTATTGCCTGGAAGCTGCTCTTGAGATTTTTAAATACTTGTGGGTAATGAAGACGCCGCTGAGGAGATCAGTGGAGCAGTGGTGTTTGCTCAGAGAAAAAGCAGTGTTTGATGAGAAATGGGAGTGGATAAAGCGGTGTCGTATGCTGTGCTGGCAAATCTGGGCAATTGTCTGTATGAATAAGTCACAGAGTATAGAGAGGGGGGAAAAAGCAGGATTTAAGTCTTCATCTTCTTGCCTACCCTACTATTCCTTGGAGAGCCAAGTCTTCGGGAGGAGTGCTGCTCCATGGTGACTCGTGAGCGCTGAGACCCTGAGGAATTGTCATTTTACTGCCACCTGGTGCAGCTATATCCACAGTGGATCCAGCTCCGACAGGGACTTTTCCTCTTGGCTGTGTGAATCTACTTGAAGGAGGAAAAAATGGTAGTGACCAAAGGCGGTGTGAGTGCTGCTCATGTTTGAAACACGGGATGTGAGCGTGTCTCTGCACCAAAACCTGCGTGGTCATATTGCTCTAAATTAACCAGAGGATGGGAAAAAGATTGAGCAGTATCAATTAAAATCCTCGGCCAAGCTCTTTGGTAATTTGTTCTTTCCCCGCTGATCACTGAGTTTTTGACAAATGTGTCAGATGATCTTGCAAAATCTTTACCTCAGGCGGGTTGCGAAACTTCTCAGAGTTGGTTGTTGGTGGATTTCTCCTGTGTGCTGTCAGAATTGTGCCACCAAGTGACTGAAGCAGCTCTTGTCAGAAACACGCAGAGGGCTGACATTCCAGATTGTGGTCTTTCACTGGATTTGGTTACGTTTCCTGCGGTAATAAAACTGTTAATTGCTTCTCTTTGAAGAATTTGCGGCCTGCGTAGTAGGGGGCTGGAAGGTTTCTTGTAGGTGGAGCTTGAAGTGTGTAATTCTGAAACTTGCCTAGAATAGGCCAAAGGCGGGGTGGAGGGAAGATATTGGCAAGAGTGAACTTACTATGGCAACAAGTTTTCTGTGAAATGCACAGAATATAGAAAAAAAAACTTGTATCTCATCAAAATAATGGAAATTTTAACTTCTGGTTTTCATGTTGATGTTTCTTCGAAGGTCGTTAGGATTTTTTGCCTTCCAAAACCTTGAAACCATCCTTGTCGCTCTCACAGGTTGTTGGTTTGGGATTTTTTTCTTAGTGTATCTCTTTATTACATTTTTTTTTATTACTCTATGGTAGAAATGCATCAGTAATTTTAAAGCAAGAAGGCGTCCATTTACTTTTTATATTCCAACTTTAAATTTTTTTTTCCAGGTTTATGCAATATTAGTCCCTAATACCCTTTTAACCAAAACGTTAAAGAGTTAATTTCAGGAGAAGGTTGGGTGCAGTCACGGGGTTGGCGTTTGATGTTCCTGGTGTGTCACAGGCTGTGTTCATCTGAGTGCTCATTATGGAATCATAGTTGGAACAGGGATCCCCACAGGGTCATTGGAGTCCAGCTCCCGGCCCTGCACGGGACACTGCTTCATGTGGTTTGGAAAAGAATTTGTGCCTGTGAGTGCGGGTCACAAAAATCCCTCATGTGTTTTCCCCGTTCTGACTTCACCGAGATATATTTAGATGTTTTTATCAGTTCACGGTTGTATCCTTTCATGTAAGCAAGCACCCTTCATGTGCTTAAAAACAGCCGAAAAGATTATGGTGATGGTAGAATGAAATACAGGCTCTTCCTGTCATTTTAGTATAGAGTGAAGAATTAACCGACCAAAAGTTGGGGAATAAATGTCAAACCTGTCCAGTCACATTTTGCTTTTACATATGAAGGTACCCGGGACTCCCTGCTCTGTGTTTGTATCTTCTCGCTGATTTCCTTGAGCCTTTTAGGATTTCAAAAGTGCCCAAGTATAAACCTCGCCCAGTTTCCAGCTCGTGTAAAACCCACTGGAAAGACTGGGTCGTTAAACTGTCTTGTGATGAACTGTGCCCAAGAATGATCGAATTGGCTCCTCGTGAGAGCAATTAGCATTTAAATAAGGAAGAGAATCCCTATGTGATGGGTGGGGTGCTGAGAGTTTTCAAGGGAGGATTGAGGAAACGCTTTCCATCAGCAGCTGGTTAAGAAAGCTTTGTTGTTTGGGAGAAATACAACAGTAAGAGTTGAAAAGCATTTAATTTGGAGATAGTTCTGCTCGGCTTTGTAAATAACTTCTGAAATTTAATAGCTGCTTCACCTTAAGCACACTTAGAGTTAGTCTCGAGAGTGAGTTGACCAGATCCCTTCAATTGTAAGCAGCTATCCGGATCAAATGAGCAAGAAATCTCGACTTGTGGGTGGGAATGACTAATTTTCCTGTAAAAGGGAATTCCCCGAGGCTCAGTGGTTTATGAACCGGCAGACGACCTGCGGGTTGGTGTGGGATTTACAGGAACTTGAGGGTGGTGCTGGAGGTTGGATGCGATGCTGGAGCATCCTGCGTACATAATGTAACACAGCGAGCCACGCAAATACGGGAATTCGTGGCCTGGGAAAGGGTGGAATTCTTTTAACTGAGTTTAAGGAGAGCTGCTGTAGAATACCCGAGTGTATGCTGAACGTGGTGCTGGTTTATCTTATTGGAGCAATTATAGTTTTTAATCTGGTATTTGAAAGTTAGAAACTGCTAATGGGAAGCTGTCTTTGGGATGGAAATTGTTGTTGCAGACTTATTGTTGATCTGCATTTGAATAAAAACAATTAAAAGCCATGCAGAACAGCCTTAAGTTGATTACTCAGATCTTATGGATGCTCACTTTGGTGTCCAGGTAACAGGTTCAGAAGGTGCTGCTCGGATTTAGAAGTTTCTAATCGGGTTAGATGCTTATCTGCTGTTAACAAAAACTGGAGTTAGCTGCCTAGCCGGCTTAAAGATCCTTTACAAAACCCTCCTGGTACTTATATGCATCTTTAGCTACCTAAAGCTGCTGGAGAAATTGTTCCCTCTTCCACAAACTTGATAGGCTGGAACAAGATCTGTATCTTAGGTTCTACAGCTTTGCAGGAGGACAATGAACTTCTCTGGTTACAGCTCCACTGATTTTTCTGAACTTTCAATGAATTATTCAGAAGGAGGAAGGGCTTTTCCTCCTGTAAATGTTAATTACACCTGAAACCAAAACCAGTTGAAGGCAAAAGTATTTTTCATGTATTTGCATTTTAAAATGTAGGTTTTGCATTCTTCAACGCGTGTTTAGCTCAGTACTTTAAGTTCAGAGGCAAATCCCAGAATTCTGACATGAATATTCGTGGTATGAATTTGGTTTGAATTGACTTCTGAGTAACCACATAGCACTGGCAGGGAAATATGGCTTGAGATGGCTGGGAATTTTCCCAGTTGTGTATCCCATCACACAAAGGCAGCAACGTCAAATTGAAAACCAGTGTTTATTTTTAACCCAAAAGGACGGTGGTAATCAGGACTGGGAGTTGACTTCATCAGCTGTACCAAATTACAGTGTCCTTGTTTTTGAAACATGGTTTTTAGTATCGTGTTTTGTGTCTAAGGTGGGCGAGAAGACAAAGCAGAGGTAAAATTTCGGTGACCTGAGGTGTGGTGCTCAAAGGATTGTTTTGTTAGCTGACTAAATCATGATTGCTCTCTGTGCAGACATAAAGGTGGTTGGAATACGGTTAAGGCAGGATTAATTACTGGTTTTAAGATAAAACTGGAAGAGATACCTGGAGCAGATGAGTTGTCTTGTTTGCGGAAATTATGGTTATCTGCATTTTGCATTTTAGGCTTTCTAAATAATGAGTTTTATTTCAAACACAGCACAGAAGTAAAAAGTGAGTGTCTCTCCTGCAGACTTTGTCTCTAAATGCCTGCTGAAAGGTTTGCAAAGGTTATATCCATTCTTTCTCACCAGGAATTGTTTCTCACTGATCCAAGCACAGGGTGTCTGGGAGGAAGGTGGTTCCTTATCCATGTCCTCGGCTCTCTAGTAATTCTGGGCAGGTAAAGTGCAGCTGAAAGGAGCCCCACAGCAAACAGCAGGGGCTCAGCACTGCCCTGGGTGCACAAAGTGCCTGAGAAATTCAGAATAAGGGGCCCAAACTCTGTGCCTCTGGTGGGGCAGTGCTGTGCAGCTTCTGCAGGGCAAGGAGGGAGTGACAGGAGTGAGTCAGCTGGGACTGGAACTCTTCTAAACTGCCATGGACTTCTAATTGATGTGATAAATGACAATTAATTCTGTTCCAAGGAATATTTCTCTGCTGACACTCTGTTAAACCCCTTCTCTTGATTCTTTATAATTTACGGTTCGTTCAAGCTGAAGCCTGTCAAGTGAAAACCGAAGTTATTCTTAAATCAGGAGCTGGCAGCTCTGGGTTATTGCTGACAAATTTACAGCGTCATCATTCTCAAGCTTGAACTGACCTTAGAATGACACAAGAATTTTTGTATTAACAAATTGGGAAAAACGAGTCACATCTGCTACCACAGACCCTCAGCTACTGGCGTATTAAACTTTAATATTCATTTTTGTAGTGAGCTGAGATCTTACCCTCAGTTGTCAGTATGAAATCTCAATCACTTAAAAATAAAAAATCCAAACCCAACAACCCAAACCATTTTTGTAACAAGTTTTTTGTTATTTTGGATTTGGGTTTTTTTTTTTTTTTCATGAGCAGTTAGGAACACCTTCATAGCTGCAGGCATGCCAGTGTAGAATGGTAATGTTAGCATGATGCACTGATTTATTGAGGCACTGCCATTGTTTGAATTGACTTATGTAGGTGTTGTGTACCTGTGCAGCTACATTGCTTGTGCATCCCTGTGGAAAACCACAACCAAACTCAAGTAATCTATACCAGTAGAAAAATTGGAATATCCATTAAACCCAGGATTGAGTTTACCAAATATTTTTCAAATGGCATTTTCTTGCTTATGCCTTGATCTTCTGTAGAAACACAACACTACTGAACAGTCTTTCAGCCAATCCAAAGTTTTAATTTTAACAGGTTAAAAGAAAATACTTAGGTCTAACTTGCAGTGAATTCACCATATTTAAATATTTTCTCAATCAAACCCAGAGCTTTTGTGAGAGACACCCACAAATAACCTAAAATACAGAGAGGGTTGGGATGATCTGATGATTTGCTGGTAGCTGACATGTAAAAATGGCTGAAAGAATAGATTACTCTGTGGTTGAAGGTTTGGGGATTTCAGCAGTTGGGTTTGGGGTTGGAAGTGTTCAGTTGGAGACAGTGGTGAGCTGATGGTATCTCTTCCTTCTCTAAGTGTTCTGTCAGCAAGGAAATTCACTTTGGGTGGTTTTAAAGAAGTTCAAAGTAAGTTTTTACTGTTGAATGACTTAGTAAAGATAACTCGATGCAAAGATAACTCCATGCAGACTCTGGGGGTGTTGCTGCAGTATTTCTAAGCACCAATATAAAGTCAACAAAACTTCTGTTTCGTAGATGTTATTTAAATAGCACCCCTTAAAAGGCAATGTTCTGGGAGCTCCTCTTTTCTGCTGAAGGAGCTTAGAGGTGGGGGAAGACCTGAAATTAGTCCAGATAGTGACAGGAAACAGTAAAACTTACTGTGAATGTTCTGGAATTCTGCTCCTCAGAACTTAACATTCAGCAGTAAATGAAAGAACTGCTTAGTCTTTTAATAGCAGAGTTGAAAGCTGGCATCACTAGTGTGGGGCACAAATCAAGCAGGTGTTAGAGTTTTGAGTTCTTAGGAAGCTTTTACACACTTGAATGCAGTAGGGATTTCCCCAGCGGTTTGTAGCAGCTTTTGACAAGTTAATTTCTGGAGTTTCACCGGAATGTGACTGCTCTGAGCAAGCCTTGAGAGGCTGTGAGTTATCTGGTGGCTTGGAGAACAGGACTCTGGATGGGAAAACCCTGCTGCTGTGCAGGTGGAGCAGTCTGAGGGACTGAAGGTGATGCTCCCAGGTCCCACAGTCTGCACTGCACCTCAAACCTGGCTGCAGCAGGTTTGCAGGATGCTCTTCTCACCTAGTGAGGGCTGTACTGTGGGAAATCTAGGATTCTTGTATGACTGATTAATGGGATTCAGCAGAAGCTGTTCATTGTTTATGTTACACACATTTTTATAGACTTTACAGACTGTTAAGTACGCACTTCTTCACTGGTGTCTTTGACACTTCTTGGTGTCTTTGCCTTGTTCACTCATTTCTGCTCGCATTTCTTTAGACTATATAATTGGTTAGAGTTTAGGTGTTTTACAGTCCTCTGTTACCTGGTCCTTGTGGTCTTGGTATTCAGTTCTCAGCCTCTTCTTTCTTGATTTAGCACAACCCATGTTTCAGTAGCTGTGACAAATCCTTGAGGCTGTGGTAACAAGCTCAGAGCCAGGCTGGCCTAACCCTTGCAGATGGATTGCAACAGCCCAGAGCAGGAATGTGGTCACTGGTGGCTGTGCTGGAGAAGAGCCCTGCTGGAACATGTTCCCTCTGCTCACTCGTGGCTGTGCCGTGGGTGAGGTCAGAGCCTGCAAGTGCAGTCTTGCTTTGCTCCTTGTGCTCCACGATGGCTTCGTGGGCTTTGTGCACAACTCAGTGATTTGGTATCAGGCTTACACCTCCTGCCAATATCCACTGCTATATAACTCTAAAAAAACTCCACTGAATTTTTAAAGTATTGAAATACTAAATTATTTCTTTTTGTTGTGGTTACTGTCGTATCAGAAATGACCAGATAGAAGGGGAAGGGCTGACTGATGAAAGTTCATAATGTAGCTTGTATGGCAAAGAAAAAATACATATTGGAAATAACTAAATAAATACGTATTTTTATATAGAATTAAACATAATATCCCATATATTTAATATTATATAAATGTTATATGTGTTTTTATATATATATATATAACATGTTATATACATGTTATATATGCATATATTTAATATCTTGTATATTTTAATAGACTTATATAGAATACATTTTCTATTGTAATTATATCTTATTATAAATATATATTTATAAGAAAATGTATAAAATATATAGATAAATTAATGTCATGGTTTTTTTTAATTAATAATTTGTGTTTTCCGAGGTTTCCTCTCTTGTGTGGTAATAGAAGAGTGAGTCATTACAAGTTCTTAGTGGGGAAAAATTGGGGAACCAGGATAATTCACAGAAGTTGGAAATAGAGAGAGATTTAAAAACTGGTTGGACAAAGTGGGACTAGGTTCAATTACATAAGTAAACATTACTCAAATGCAAGTCTGGCCCTCTAAAACCTTATTACAGAAAAACAGAGGAGCCTTACTAGACAAATGCCTCACTACCATTGGTTCTCTTGGATGTGGGAGGGGGAGTTTGGTGGGCTTGTTGGGGTTTTGGTGTTGTTTTTGAGGGTTTTTTGAGCAAAAACGTGCTGAAGATAACTAGTGGGAGACAGAATGTGAAGTTACTTTGGCAGTTGCTCAAACTCCTTTTAGTTCTTTATGCCTTGGGCTGTGTTTTAGGAAAACATATGCACATCCTTCTCTAGCCTTGCTATATTTACTCAGATCTTGAAATTCCACGCCTGAGTTTCACTGGTGTCCTTTAGCATTAAAATACTGAAAGATGAGAATTTCTCCCAAAGCTAAATAATACACTGAAAAGTGCCTCAAAGCAGGTATATGCAAATAATTCAAAGCAATGCTGAAACAAACACCAGCTGCTCTGAATTTCAGTGCAGTTTTTCGTGCTTTGGGTAGGTGTTGTTATGGTGGTCACTTCCCTGCAGCTGGAATATTGTTTGAGGCTGTCTTGGTTGGAGAACACAGAAAACATTGACTGTTTCTGGAACATTGTTTGGAACAGCTGAAACATTGTTTGAGGCTGTCTTGGTTGGAGAACACAGAAAAAAAACATTGACTGTTTCCAGTGGCAACCACCGTGTGAGAGGGGCTTCTGCAGAAGGGCAACACGGATATCTCTTCATTATCCTCCTGTTCTGAAGGTTTTCTTAATTGCTGTCACATGAAAGGGGATTTGTTTAAAATTCTGAGGGGGAAAAGAGATTTGATGGTGTACAGTTAGAAAATAACCAGCGTTCAAGTTGTTTAAAGCTGGAAATGGCAGAGACTCGTTACAACAGCCCGGGGCTCTCAGCATCCTCTCGTTCCAAATCTGCTGCTGCTCAGTCCAGAAATCTCTTGACTCACTGAACAGAGCCCAGCTATCAGACAGCTGATTCATCTCACAGGAGCTGAGCAGGACTCCATATGGTTTGTGATGTGCTAAGTAGCTAAAACAGTTAATTTCAGATTTTCTGCACGTGCTGTTGCTGGAGCTGTCAGAAGTGGTGCTGTGTGTGCAGCTGCTCTAAAGGATATCAGGCCCTAAATTGAAGTTACATGGTGTGGGAAATGGATTTGTGGAGAATTCTTAGAGTTTGATAGAAGGTTTCATCAATTCACCATCCTTCAAAACTTTTTTCTGACTCTATTTCTCTCTCAACAATATCCATCTTATTCTAGAACATTTCTAAATTGCCATTTCTTATCTCAGAGTTTGCATACAGATACATACTATGTCATCCTTCTATCAAACTCTAATAATTCTCCACAAATCCATTTCCCACAACATGGGAACATCCAAGTCTGCCCTAGCACCAGTTACAGTCTCTGCAAAGAGAGAAGGGTGGTTATGTCTGTCAAATACCTGGATTACAGCTTGGCTTTGCCAGATTGCTGACAGTTTATTCCTGGACCAGCAGGGTGGGAGGTGTGATTCCTGCAGGTAATAGGGATTATTTTATCTTTTGTCAGCCTCAGGAAGCAAATGGACTTGTAAAGCTCAGGTTTGGCAGCCAGAAGATGTAGATGTGGTACTCAGCCCACTTAGAAAATACAGTCCAACTGCTGCCCTGAGAAAACTATTTACAGTGCAAGGGCATGGCTTCTGTCAGGTGTGAAGAGGTGGAAAAGTTGGGTGTTTTACCTTGGGCCTGCACAAATTATTAGATTGGTTCAGCTGCTTGTTCCCAGCCTGGAACAGGGTAGAGGCTGGGAATATTTGCTGGTGGTGGTGATGATACCATTTACTGTGCTTTGTGAGATGGAGCCATTGTCATCTCACCAGGTTTGTACCTTTTCTGTTGAAAAGCTCCACCAGGTCTGACAGTAAATGGGGATTTTTCTGCTCAGGATCCCTGTCTCGTTTGGCACAGGGGATTGCAGTCATAGTGGGCTGAAGGATTTTAAGCCTTTGAAATAAGGTCTTTGCAAATGGTGTCTCATTGTGTCAGGAGAGTCTCAGGTCAAGTATCCAGGTGCCTTAGAGGTGTTGGATCCTCTCAGCTTGGTAAGCTGGGGGCTGTGACACATGAGCTGTGTGGTGCTGCACATCCTGAAAAATGAAGCTTTGGCTGAGCTCCTGGCAGTCCCGTGTTTGTTGGCTGTTCCTAGCAGGGAGCAGTCCCCCTGTTGTCCCTGCAGTCCCAGTATCACAGGTCAGATGCCACATCATTTGTTGCTTAGTGAGAAGTGCTGTAGAGGACAGGGCAGATAAGCCCTGATGTTCCTGCTGAGCTCTGTGGAACAGCACAAAACAGGGGATGGCTCCTTCTCCAGTGTTTTTGTGTCTAGTGAAAGGGAAATGTAGAAAGCCAGTGCATTTGTCTGGTTTTAGTGGCAGTTCAAGAGGAAGATAAAGTTTCTTTGAAGTCTGTGTGACCACCCCAATGTTTTCTGAACAGTTCAGCTGTTTATCCTAAACGATAGCACTGACCACAAGTGTGGTTTTGTCTTTGAGGTGTAGAAGAAAACTACTTTAAAATTAGAAGAGAAACTTCACAGCTGACTGAGAGTAGAATAGGAAATAAAGCAGATGTGGCCCGAGCACATACAGGGATAAACATGTAGGTGGTACTTGAGGAAGCAGAGGCATTTTTCTGAGAGGCTGCTTTTTCTAGGAGTGGCTTTGGATTGCAGTTCCAGAAAAACACCCACACACCCCCTTTTGGATTTAATAATGGTTATGGGTCAAATAAGAGAAAAAAGATAACCGATTATTTACTTGCTGCTTTCTTACTAAATTTTTAGAAGTTTAGTGTTTAACTTGTTGAGGAGTAAAACAAAGTAAGGCTGATGAAACCATAAGAGACCAAGGGTCAGTGTAGCTCAGGTGTCTGGGGATGGTTGGAAAAAGAAAACAGCAGCAGGTACAAGGTGTACTTGTCAGTGTGCCTCCCTGCCTGCAGTGCTCACAGCTGGGCTTCCAACAGCACAAATCCTTGATTACATTGGGTTTTTCTGATCTTCCAATAACCATTTATGCTCCTGGCATGTGAAAGTGTGTTTGACAGTGAGTTCTGTATGTGACTTCAGCATAGTCTGTGTAACCTTCTTATTCATTCTGAATTGTTTGTGGATCTTGTACATGGATGTACCCCAGGGCTAGTAAACACTTTGGTCAGCACTGCTCTAGAGGAACACACTCTTTTCATGTTGCTCCTTGTACTGAATGCCTTGTACCTGCTTTCTGACAGCTGTGGAAGAAAGGGATTGATGCATTTCCTCCCCCTGTAAAAACTGACGATGAATCACAGAACTTTTTATGTTACAAAGATGTATACTTACTGTTCCAAGTCTTGCATATATGGGAGACCTCTCCTTTTTAAAATTTCTTTTCAGGGTTTTTTCCTTCCTCGTAATAATCGCACTTCTACTTTCATTTACTGTTTGAATTCCTTTTTTCCAGTTGGAGGGGGGAAAAAATTTCCAAGTTCACGTTCTCTTCTGGCTGAATATCAGCAATGCAGCTGGCAAGTTTTGTCAGCCTTTTTTCCAAGGAACAGCCAAGAGAAATTGTCAGAAACTGATTGTGTGCTTTAACTTTTGGCTCTGCCCATTACGTAGTTGGAAGGTGTGAGAGTGCAAGTACAAAAGCTTGAAAGCTAATTTAAAAATAACTGACCTTATCATATAGCAATTTATTCTATACCCTTCAGCTCACCTTACCAGCAGGAAAAAAAGGTTTCTCAGCCTGCCTTTGCCAAGCTGAGGGCTCAAATTCTAATTATTATACAGACAAGTGTTTAAAGGGGATCTAAATGAGAAGCAGAAAGTGCTGGCTAATTTAGACTTGCCATGAAAAGCTGTGTCCTAAGCTGCAAATGGAAACTTCACATTTGTAGCAGCTTGCTGATAAACCCCCAAACCATATGTGTGTGTATTAGAGACAGATCAGCTTTTGCTTCTTCGGGGGTGTAGGTAACCTTGGTTTTTAGGCTACTAACTTGCATTTGAAAGTAGTTTGCATTTTTAATGGGATCAAGAACTTGCTGTGAAGAAAGCTAAAAATCTTTTTTTTTTTTAATTCTAGATATGAGAAATGAGTGTTGGATGCAGAAGATTAAAGCTGCTGGGAATTCTGATGATGGTAAACTTTTTTATTTATGTGATTGTGGAAGTCTCGAAGAGTGGCAGCCAAGACAAGAATGCAAAAGGCAGTGTTGTTATACCACGGAGCACGTTCTGGAGGAAATACACTCCTCACAAAGCTTATTGGAACAAACAGCAACAGAAGCTCGAGCTGCTCTACAACCCCATTCTGTCCTTGCTTTCCAATATGACCGTGGAGGAGAACTTGGTTTCTAACCAGAGTGCCCTCAGCTCCTGTGACCCTGACCCCTCGGTGCACTCAGAGGTTAGTGACTTTGCCAACTTGCCAGACAGATTCAAAGACTTCCTCCTCTATTTGAGGTGTAGAAATTACTCCTTGCTAATGGATCAGCCAAACAAGTGTGAACAGAAACCTTTCCTGCTGCTGGCTATTAAGTCACTTATACCCCATTTTGATAGAAGACAAGCAATTAGGGAATCCTGGGGCAAGGAAATCGAATCAGGGGATTTGATAGTCAGAAGGGTCTTCTTGCTTGGGCAGACCCCACCAGAGGATAATTTCCCTGACCTTTCCCACATGGTTGAATTTGAGAGTGACACCCATGGAGACATTCTGCTGTGGAACTACAGGGACACCTTCTTCAATCTGACCCTGAAGGAGGTGCTGTTCCTCAGGTGGGTCAGCAGCACCTGCGCCAACGCCCAGTTCATTTTCAAGGGCGACGACGATGTTTTTGTGAATACCAATCAGATCCTGGATTACTTGAAGAGCTTATCCAAGGAAAAAGCCAAAGACTTGTTTATAGGTGACGTGATCAAGGATGCTGGGCCTCACAGAGAGAAGAAGTTGAAGTACTACATCCCAGAGAGCGTCTATGAAGGCTCCTATCCCCCGTACGCCGGCGGGGGCGGCTTCCTCTACTCCGGAGACCTGGCCCTGAGACTGAACAATGCCTCTGAGCAGGTGCTGCTCTACCCCATCGATGATGTTTATACTGGAATGTGCCTTCAGAAGCTTGGCCTTGCTCCAGAGAAACACAGAGGCTTCAAAACCTTCGATATCGAGGAGAAATACAGAAATAACATCTGTTCCTACACAAACTTAATGTTAGTGCATAGTAGAAAACCTCAAGAAATGATTAAGATTTGGACACGCTTGCAAGACCCACACTTAAATTGTTAATGTGCATAAGTGTCTTAAGTCAAAGAAACTTGGCAAGTTTGGATCACTGAAGCTCTGTTTAATAGTTGAAATTTTGCTGTAAACCTTTTCCTGTGCTTCTGCAATCGAGAGTAATACTAAAATTTGAAGGGATGGCTCAAAGACTTGGTCCTGAGTTTTCCACTGTCCTGGTGGTCGTTATGTTTCAATATTGGTCTTAATTTTAAAAAAGGCTTTGAGGCTATAACTAGCTGTCAGTGACTGGTTAGCTGTACTAGAAACAGGGATTGCCTACCACAATGCATCTTTCATCAGTTGTGATGGTGGAAAATAATTTTCCCTTGAGTAGTGTTCGTGTGTGGTAACCACTAAATTGAAAATATACAAATTAGGGGAATGTAGTTTTATTTTTAGATATGACACGCTTACAAGACTTTAAATTTTTTTTTTAATTTATGGTTTTCAGTTCTTTTGCACCCTGGAACAGTATTTTTTTCCTTAATTTACAATCGTTTGTGCAAAGTGTACCTATGTCTGAAGGATTTACCCTTTTATTAATGAGGTTTGGTTTTTTTTTTTTTACAAAAATAACATAATTCTCCTTGAAATGCCCCCTAAGATCTCAATGTGTAAGGAAAAATAAGAGGTTTTTTTTGGGGCTGGGCAGTAGGGCTGCCCCTGCCTCAAGCCCACATACTGAAGCTGACTTGTTGCTCACGTTATTTGTGTGGAAAGCTACTCTGGTCAATCCTTGTTTCCTGTTTGGGCACTAAATGTGATCAGGTGGCTTGATTTGATGGGAATGACTGAAATTGCACATTGCTTTTTGAGAGCGTGGTTTGGGTCTGCTGTAATTGTGCAGATCCCGAGAGTTTCGAATTCCAAACCAAACTCTGAAGTTTGCATGAAGCCTCATGTAGAGTTACATGTGTCCTCCAAACTCAGACCTTCTCTATTTCCACATCTTGCTTCTAAGAATTACTCTAAATAGTGGTGGCTTTCTTTGTATATGTAGAAGTGCCTGTCTATTTATTGTTCAGATTGAAGACCAAAACATTTTCTTAAATATATTTTGTGTAACATTTTATTTGTATAGTGTTGTCACTTGGATATTTAAATAGAGCATGATATTTTAAATCTGAGATGTGTAACGTGGTAAATAAAGCTAATTGTATTTTTGAATTTAAAAAAATAAAATGTGATTTAAATATTTCTGGTAATACTTCATGTTGACTTGCAGAGCAGTTGCACTCTACGTTTCAGAAGTTCAGGAACAAAAGGTTTTATTTGACAGATTTCTCTAAGCTTGTGTAGCAGAGAAAATGTCACAGTTGTACCTGTATTTATTAGATGCTGGAATAGATGGACAGCTCTGCTCAAAGCAAGGGGGACATTAAGATCCTTGGGACAAACAGTATGTACAGAAATAATTGTCTGCACAATACCATTGCTGGTGCAATTGAAAGGAGTCAAGGAGTGGATTGAATGGCTGGCACTTCAATTTTTGATTGAAACAACTTGGCAGCAACACCTCCTTTTTGCTTTTTCTCCTGCTTGCTTTTTCCGTGGTTTACCTGGAACAAATGTGGTGCTTTATTTGGTCAGGGAGAGGTGAGGTGCTCTGGTCTTCCACCTCTTTGTTCTGTAGATGATCATGTTGACCCCAGCAGGGACAAAAGACAGGTTTGACCCTTGTGCTTTGTCATTCCTCAGGGGAAGTGACACCTTTCTGAAAGAGCTGCAGCTTTTACATGAGGTACTTCCTACCCTGTTTCTTCAAATACTCACGGGGTTTTGCTCAAGATTTGGGCCAAGTGAAAGAAAAAAATTTATGCTGATGGTGAGAGATGTAGATTTAAGGGTCTTGGTGTGGGGGAAGGGGGAGAGAGAAAAGGTGAGGCAGAGATGAAAGGGAGAGTGGAGATGTGCAGGGCAAAGAGAGGCACTGAACAAACTGCTGAGCTCTATGGGAGGATCAAACACAAACAGGAGGGTTGCAGCAAAAAGGGGGACAGGAAGAGAGCCCAAGAATTAAAATGGTGTGAGTAAGACAGGGTGGAGTGCACCTGTGATGTGAAACGGGTGTGATTGGTGGAGTGCCAGCATTAATTATTTAATTTATACCCTTCCCGGGAACCAGGAGATAAAAACCAGGCCTCCTGCGTGGGACACACCTGATAATAAGGAAAAACAGGCTGAGTGGCACCTGTATCTTTCTTAAATGCTGTTAAATACTTAAATTTCCATTGTGTTTTTGTCTTAAATGAAAAGGAAGGAGCATACTGAGATGAAGGCATGAGAAAATCTTACTACAAGGGAGAGAATGGAATTTGAAAACTGAAATGTGTTTGGGTGAGACAGCTGAATGTGGATGCAGTCTTTGTTCTTTTTTCTTCCCTGAATGCAGCAGGGAAAATCGAGTGCTGCTGTGATTAAATAACACTGCATCAGGGTGAGCCATTAGAGTCCATTAGCTTGTTTGTATAAAGGCTCAGGCCTTTGCTTCCAAATCCAGTTGGGAGGAGGAAATACAGGATCAGGAAGGTAAATGAGCTATAATTAATGCACAAATTATAAGGTTTATCTTCCAGAGGATGGAGTCCCTGATTTCTGCCAGTGGGTTCCTTGGCCTGACTTCATTTTGCACTAGGATCCCTTTCTCCCCTACCCACTTTTATTGTTATGTAGGCTTGAGTGTAATGTAAGAGAATTCCTGGCAGTCCTTTTCTGCTTTTCATGTTGAGAGCACAGAAAGCCAAACTCCAAGCAGGGGTTTTGGCTGGAAAGCCCAAGAAAGGCGTGTCAGAGCCCAGTCTGCACTGGGTTTGCAGTCAGTGAGGATCCTGCTGCAGGTGATGCTGAGTGTGGGGCTCTGTGATGCAGCAGTGAGCCAGCAGCTCTTACCTGGTGCTGCTGTTCTGATCCAGCTCACAGCCAGCCCTCAGCCCCTGGAATTTGTTCTCCTTTCCCTTCTGCCTTACTGCACTTCATACCCAGTGTGAGATTTCCACTCCCTCCAGGGCACCCATCCAAATGAGTTCATGTCTGCCCTGAACTATTTCCTCCTCAGAGTGGTCATGAAACCAACTTAGCAAGCAAATGGGGCAGGGAGAGCTGCTTAATGGATCCCTTTCCCAGCAGTAATCCTGGAGCTGGTTCTGAATGGAGCAATGGCAGTCAGCCAGCACAAAACACTTCAGGTTCTCTCCATCTTCTTCCTCCAACTCTTTAAAGCTGTTGTCCCCTTCCTTGCTGGATGGAGGTGAGAAAACAGGAGTGGGAGTGACAATTAAAGTAAACTGCAGTTCTGGAAGCGAATTTTCCAAATGTCAGGAGTGATGAAATACTGAGCAGGTCAGTTTTTTCTGTTGTGCTCAGACCAGGTATTTGATTGCTAATCACAATTTATATTTGTATTGGCTCAGCTGCTCCCAGTAGTGTTTAAACAGCTCTGGCTGGATTCTGCTGAGGGGTGGCTGAGCAGCACCTTGTGGGCTTGCCAGCTTTTTCAAAAGATAAAGTGTCCATTTCCATTTGTCAATGAAAACATTTGTACCCTGTCTAAAACACCTGACTGAACCAGCTGAGCTGGGCTCAGGTTGGTCTTGGGCTGTCAGTCATCACTTCAGGCTCTGTTACCATCTGTGTAGGTATGGAACAAATCTTTGTGACATCAACTTTTGCTCAGTTTTCTGTATTTTCATGTTATTGCAGTTATATATTTTTTTTAATTTTTTTTTTTAAGTTGCCTCCAAGCCTAAAGACTTCAGACATGAGTTATGTGCTTCAGATGAATGCACACTGAGTTTCCTGTCAGAAATATATGGAGATAAATGTGACAATTTCAAATTTTATATGGAGAGAATTCCAATCACTCTCCTAATTTCTCAGCTCCTTGATTTACCTCTGTGTGTTCAAGCTGTGTCATTTCCAGTCTTTCCTGCTGAGCTCTCTGTCCAAATGAATCCATTTTTCCTGCCTTGTCATGTGTTTTTGTTCTCTCTGTCCCCTCATCTCTCTCATCTCTTGGTGGACACTGTGCTTGCCTCTCCAGTAAACCTCAAGGTTTTCTGAGAAATTACCAAAAATTTACAAAATCATTTCTATCAGAACCTGATTTCAAACTGTTTCAAGCAGGGGAGTAACTGGAGGAAAAATGCTGAGCTGCCAAACAAGCTGTAAACCTTCTGATTTTGGAGTTTTCTTTTTTACTACCGCCACCATTGTAATTTCTTTAAACAAAACTGCCCTGAGCAATTTGGAGATTGTTTCTACAGGGGTTAGAAATAATCCCCAGCCATCCCCTGTTAGATTTCTAACACCAGAGCTGCAGTATTTGTTGTGGCTGTGTTTTTGTGTCCTTTTCCCTTCTTCCTCCATCCCTCTGGATAAATTTTGGCTGAGTTCTGCAAAGATGATTCATTTGTGTTTCCTCATTTATCTTAAATGTGTCATGTTTCCTCCCCACTACTCCCATCACTGATACTCCCCCTCTTCCAGAAAAGTCAATGTCTCATGACAGTCCAAATTTTGCCTTTTTTTGGGGACATTACATCCACACTGTGCTGGCAGATCAGCCAGAATCCTTGTGTGTGATGAATATTTGAAAGCCCTGCTGAAAGGAAGCCACAAGTTTTAACAGCACAGCCCTTTCATTCGTACAATAAATTTGAGTTGTGGCTTTAGAATGCAACATCCTTCGAGCCACTTCTCTGTCTTCTTACCTGTAGGATCGTTCTGGTTCTTAATATTTTGTGCTCTTGCTTTCCTGGTATCCTGTAACATCAGATTGTGATGGAGCTGGAAAGAGTTGTGTGATTTATGTTCAGTCTCTAGAACTGCTTGGCCAAGTGGGGCCAAAATTTTACTGAGATTTGTATTATTCTCCAGCAACACTGAAGAGAACAGAAGCATGCTTATGTCCCTAGAGACCCCTTGTGCTTTTCTTCTTTTCCAAAATCTGCATAACAGTTTGCATTTCTTACAGTCCCATATTCAAACATATACAAATTTTTTTTTTGAGAAACAAATGAGGAGGGGAGCAGCGAGTGGGAAGAAATCTCCACTACAGATGTTACAAAATCTTGCCAGGGTAGGAAATACTGGAGGCTGAGATGAACTAAAAAATGAACCCTTACTTTGGTGGCTATCTTATATAGTCAGAGTGGGAGGTGGGAGAAACTTTTTAAAGACACAAACCCAAAGGAATTTGTCTCATTTTCCGTTCAATCTTTATAATATGTGAAGAAACAAACTTCTGCTTTAGATGCAGAAGAGACTTAAGAGTTTCATCATCTTGTTACTTGTTGACCACTTTGTTTATGAGCACAAAAATTGCCAGAGAGGCCAAGTGAATTGTTTGTCTTAGACCTGTCCTAGATGATTTTGATACAATGCCAGGTGACCAGCAGTAAGGATGATTTCCCTATCAAGAAAGCTGAAACAAAAGCCACGTTTTGTGATACCTGGGAGCTGGATGATTTTCAAGAGAGCTGAGCTTTGTTTGTGCCCTGCAGTTTTCAGAGAGGTTCCTTGTTGGAACTGCTCTGGGAATTTCCTTTTTGGACTGGACCAACCCCAGGGGTGTTGCTGGGACAGCCATCAGTGATACAACTTATATCTGATGCCCTGGTGATCTTTTAGTACCAAAGCATGACAGGAAAAATGGAAGGTTTATAGGCAGTCAGTGGTTACATATGCATTGAACAGGGTTTATTTCTTTTTCCTCCATGAAGTGTATCTTCATGTGATACATGTCAGCAGTTCTTACTCAATGCTGATTACCCATTTATCTTCTCCAGCTTCCTCATTTTTAATTCCTGTGCTTTCTTCCTCACAGGAAAGCAAGATGAACCATTTTAGCTATATATATATATTTTTTTTTTTTTTGGATTTTCCCTCTTTGAGGATGTTTGTTGTGTGTAGCTGGTGTTTAATGCTGGAGAGACCTGAATCATTCTATCAGGGTAATTGATAGTGACCCAATTACACAGATGAGTTTTGCACTGGAATTTTTAATGGCACTTAATAATTACGAGAGTCCCTCACTCCCTGTGTCTGTGATTCAGCCCTCTGCCTCGTGTGGCTCAAAGAACAAGGCTGTTGGATGGAATTATTTCCCTCTTTATTTTGTGTTGGGTAACTCTGTGTGCCTCCTGCCTGGAGGAGCAAGGAGAGCTGCTGCAGTTTGAGCTCTCTGTGGTGGAGTGCAGTGACACCCCAGAGTCCCTCACCCAAACAGGACATGGATGAACTCGATTGTGGGAGATTGCCAAGGTCAGACGAGGACAGGAAGACAGCTCAGCTCTGCTCAGGAAACCCCTCAGCCACATTTGCTAAGTGGGAAGGCTGCTGGAGAAGGTCCATGCCAGTATTCCATCCTGGGGGTGGTGTCTGTGTGCACAGGAGGCTCCTGCACACTCCAGGGGTTGCTCCACACCTTCCTCACTGTGGATTGCAGGGCTGTGTCAAACAGGAGCAGCCCAGGGGATGAAGCCATCCCCTCTCCTGGTTTCACCAGGCTGGGAGAAGGTGTTAGAGGGCACAGCAGGATTCCAGACCTGCATCACACCTGGGATCAAGCAGTTGTGCCCTTCCCACAGCAATCCAGCCGCGCAGGAGCGGTGCCAAGCCCAAGCCTTCTCTGTGCTGAGGTGTTTGGACTGTCCCCAAACCCTCCCTCTTTAACCAATGGGGCTGGCCTGTCACTAGAGCTTAGATTTGAGACTGCAGGTCTTCTTCTAGATAAAATTCCTATCCTCTGATTTTACTCTGTTAGGACAAAATGCTGCACAGACAATCCTGGTTACAGGCACGAGGCAGCTGCTTTTTATTCAGATCCTTTGCCATAAACCCAGCTGCCAAATCCCTTCTGCATTTAAGGAATGCCTGTCTCAGCCCCTCTGCTCCATGGCCAGCAGGCTGCCAGGGCAGGGGCAGCACGTGAACCATTTCCATCCAAATCAGGGCTGCAGACCCCAAAGCCTTGCACAAATCAGCCCAGCTGAGCACAACTGCCCCAGCCAGGAGGGATTTTGGTGGTGCTGGTGGCTAAGAGCCACCAACCAGCCTCACCAGGGGATATCAAGGTCCTGCTCCACTGCAGACAGACCTGTTGGTTGAAAATCCCAAATAAATCCTGTATAAATGTGTTGCTAGCTGAGCTGGGCCCTGCAGAATTCTCTATGGCATGAGATCCTCCCTGGCTCAGTGTGGGAGGCACTGCCCTGTGGTGACCAAGTTACCATTTCACAAATCCCCTTTCCAAGCACACCTCTTACTACCTTTTTAAAACCTGATGTTCCTTTTCAGAGCCGTGAAAGGCTGCAATGTTCGCTCAGTCTATTTTTATTTTTTCTTTTTTTTAACCAACAATTATTCTGGCTTTCTCCCGGTGGGATTTTGGATTTTTCCTTCTGGCTGGTGAGTTGCTGTGGCTGCTGGCAGTTGTTCAGCCAGTGCAAGCTGCTGCTCAGCTGGGTTTTTGCTCCTTCCCAGCCCAGCCAGCCAGGACAGAGGGGAAGTGTCACACACGGGCCAGCTTTTTGGCCTGGCTGCTGTTTCCAACATCTGGACTGCTTCATGTGAAGTCATCGACAGAAGTAAAAGAGAGTTCAGGCTGAACTCTGAGCACTTCAGGGTGTGCTGCCAGGCACAATGTTTGGGAGCCATTTGCTCCCTGCACAGAGCAGGAAGAAGAATCCATCTCTTTTATTGCCTTTGTACTGCAGTCCTCCAGAGCAGCACTTCCTTTCAGAGCTGGGATTTGTCCTCATTTTTATGGTTTGTTTGTTACATTTTCAACATTTGCCTTCTCTTCTCCTCTGTGTGGGAGTCTTTAGCACGAGCAGGAAATGGTAGCTCTATACCAAAAATACAGTGTCATGCTCCAGAACCACGTGTGATTAACAGAACTGGAGGAAAAACTGGTGCCATGTTCTCAATTTCAACTTCTACGCTGTTTCCTAAACCACTTCCTGACTGCAGCACCATCCTGAAAGCACACAGCCTCAATGGCATTATTTAATCTATTTTTTTTCTTTTTTTCCCCAGGTATTTTATTTTATTTTATTTTATTTTATTTTATTTTATTTTATTTTATTTTATTTATTTTATTTTATTTTTTAAATTATTTTTTATTTTATATTTTATTTTATATTTTTAATAGGCTCCACTCCCTCTCCCCCAGCTGTGCAACAAGGAACCAACACGGAGAGGAGCAGCCAAGTGTGGGGCCACCACCAAGTGTGACCCAGGGGCTGGCACGTCCCTTTCCTGTGCCAGCCTTCCCTGGGCCAGCACAGCCTGCTCTGGGGCACAAGGGTGCAGTAGAACTGAGGTTTTTTGCCAGGCTGGTGTCAGGAAAATTAATCCACAAACATCAGAGGTTTATGTCCAAAAAGGAGACAGAGGAGTCCTTTTACTTTATTTGAATAAAGGGGCATTCCCCTGGGGTCTCTCCAATTTTTGGAGGGTGCAGCCTCCTTTTTATCCCAATTTCCTCCTTTTTAATCCCAATTTCCCTCTCTCTTTCCCCATTGGTTGAGGAACCTGATAGGCACAGACTTCCCAGAACGCCTGATATCTAAAATTCCCCTCTAATGTACAACCCTCCTTTGTAACTTTTAATCTTTATGGAACTTAGGGTTTTTTCCCCCGTTGTTTCTTTCACCTTTCAATATCCAATTTCATTTCTCAGCAAACCTACAGTTTGTTTGTAAAGGCGAATATATATTTCTTTTCCCCATCCATCAATCAGTGGAACCCTTCCCACTGTTCCTTTCATCTCTCAGTGCTAGTTTGGGTTTGTACAGACACATTTCTCGTTCCTCTCATGGGGGAAGTTGCTGGGGGTTTTTCCCAGGGCAGAATAACAAACAACCCCAGCTGCTTCCCCCGGGGCTCGTAGCCCCCGAGAGATTCAATTAGCCCTCGCTTGCATAAAGCAGAGAAGTGCAATTGGGACATCTTTGAAATGGATCTGTAAAAATCTTTATAAATGATTTATAGGAATCATCTTTAAAATGCATCTAAATGCATTTCAGCTTCTGTTGAGAACTTCTCATGAAGCCTGAGTTTAAAGACTGTAGGTTATAAACCATCATCGTATTTTTTACTGATGGAATTATTCAAAGATGCCTCCTAGCTTAGCCTGAGCTTGCCATCACTGATTAAACCCTGGATACCAGTGAAAGGCAGGTGAGAAGGTGGGAAAAGCTGGTAGCTTGGGGTTGTGCTCCTAATCTCATGCTTACACTCTCAACTCTGTAGCTTTTAACTTGATGCCATTGTAAATAGTGATTAACAGACCTTTGTTATTTGCAATGTACACATTTAACAGGTCGGATAAACTAGACAACTCACCCTGGCTGCTTGTTTCATTTTGTTTGAGTCTTGTTTTCATTTCTTACCAGCAGAGCACAGCTGTGGGATCCTGGCAGAAGGAGGGGATGTGGGGCTCCATCCAGGGAGCTTCAGAGGTGATTTTTTATAAAACCCCCGTGGGGTTTTATTTGTGCCCGACCAGCCTGGGAGTGAAGATGTGAGTCATGAGCCCACAGCCTGTAAAATTGCTTTGGTCTCCTGGTTTTGGCCAGCCATTATTGATTATTTTTAGCTGTAAAAGGGGGCAGGGAGGAACGAGCTGGGACGCAGCTCCCCGCTGCTGTTCCAAAGGATTTGTTCGTTTTGCAGCTGACTGCTGAGAGATTAATAGACAAACCCCGAGCACTTGGGCATTGTCTGCTGTTTATTTTTAATACAAATCAGTTTTGCAGTGCTTTGCAGGACACCTCCCAGCAGCAGTGGCTGCCTGGGTGTGAAGGCCAGTGGCTGGGGAGGGTTTTTGCCCTGAATTTTCCCTCCCATATCCTCTGGAGTGGGTCCTCCCAAGCAAACCCTGCCTTTGGAATCTCCTGGTGTTGAAGGCCACTTCACCAAACCCATCTCAGTGAGTTTCACCTTAATTTTGGGTGCAAGCAGCTTTTCTGGGGGCAGGAGTGGCTGCTCTGAGTCCTTTTGTTGAAGGACCAAGGAAAGTCACCCCACGAGAGAAAAAGGGAAAAGAAGGGGATGTTTTTCCTGCCTTGCTGTCGAGCCAAAGTGGCACAGAGAGTTGTCAGGGAGATGCTCTCTCTGGCAGCACGATGGTCCTGATGAACTTCCCTCTGCTCTGTGGGATAATCCCCTCGGGAAAAGAATTCCTGTCAACATCTGAGGATGCCCTCATGGGCTAAACAAGATACTGAGGCTTGGGTGTTGAATTTGGACTTCTTGGTGGGTTTTATTTTATTTTGTTTGAGCAATACTGGTTTTCAGCTAGATTCCTCCCTTCCAGCTGCAGTGGGAGCTGACTGTGGGTGTTGCTGCCATCAGTTTTGCTTCTCTGGGGAGCAGGAGCATCCTTCAAGGTGAGGTGGGAGGTCAGAAATGGGTCAGGACCAGCAGTTCTTGTTTGTGGAGGTACCAGAGGGTCTAACTTCTCTCACTGAGGTTAAATAATAGTGCCTGAGGATGCCCAGGTGGGGATAAAGAAGAAATAGGTGCCTTGAAATCCCAGGGAAAAATCACTACCAGTCTTTTCACAAATCTTGCAGGTGTGCAGTCTGTGCTATTAGTCTATAAAAATCCCACAAAATGCAGAGTTTAAGCTATATATCACTTATATTAATAGCCCTACAGTCCACCATCAACACAGGTGAAACACTCACGATGATAAACCAGAGCATGATGGCAGCACTCATGTAAAACATCCCTGAGCACAGCCCAGAGGATTAGCAGCTGAATCAAGGAAGAGCAACTGGTGACCAAGGAAAACCAGCTCCCTGTTTAAGGAAAAACATCAGCTCCTGAGAAATCCCTTACCTTTAATTGTATCTGAGAGTGTAATTGCATCTTCAGCCCCAACAGATCTAGAATCAATCTGGCCAGGGAGTGACACAAATGAACGGGACTCTAAGGAGTGACACAAAGAAATGGGGCTTAGACTGATGCTTCTCTCTGCTCACTGAACACAGGGATCTCCTTCTGCATAATGTACACATAAATAATAGAGCAGCCCCTGCCAGCTCACTCAGAGGGATGGAGCTGTTGAGATGAGCACCCTGCATCTGTCCCTGGAATTTCCCTGGGCGCCTTGCTAAGCTCTAAAGAATAACACAGCTTTTGAAACCCATTAAAAAAATTACCAGTGATGTTGCCATTTTTCCTAAAACATAGTCTCATTTTTTATTTAAAAAAAAAAAGTTTGTTTTGCAAGCAGCTTTTAGTTTTGGAGCCTAGTTATTTCTATTTAGTGAGGTGATGAGCAAAATCCTAATATCTCATCCTCCTTTAGCTCTTCCCACTTGCTTTTGGTGCACGAGAGAATTATGGATGTTAGCCCAGTGTGATTTTCACTTTATTCAGCAATGCAATCACTAGAGGGAGGCAGATGTTAAATTTACCCATCCTAAGCTCTCAGAGCTCTGTGGTGCCTTATAAATGACAGCAGAACAGCTGTAAGTA
This sequence comes from Dicaeum eximium, assembly GCA_013396995.1. NCBI lineage: Eukaryota > Metazoa > Chordata > Aves > Passeriformes > Dicaeidae > Dicaeum > Dicaeum eximium. The sequence goes on along the minus strand of VWZP01000141.1, from coordinate 1,133,288 downwards.
GGAGCTCCTGGTGCCTGGGGGGGAAATTGGAACATTTGCTGAAATCAGCTTAATTTTGTTGACTGTCCAGGCTGGCAGCCCCCCAAGGCAGCTGTGTCCTCCTCAGCAGCTGTGGAGCTGCTTGGCTCCTGAAGGTCCTGCTGGGTTCCTCAGCTCATCCTGGGCTGATCCAATCCCTTCCTGAGAAATCAGGGCTGCAGGAGCTGCTGGAAGGGCTGGCACATTCCATTTGGGCATTTTGGCCCCGTGGTGCAGAATTTGTGCAGCTTGGCCCTGGCCAGTGTGGATGTGCCCACAAGAGCTCCAAGAGAAGCTCTCGGGCCAGGAGACCCCAAAATAAGTAAGAATCAGCAACTGTTGAAAATGAAGATTTAGTCAAAAGAGCCAAACTTCCTAATGGGTAATTCATGTCTTTATGGAGATTGGCTGAAATAAAGACTTGCTACTGAACAAACAAACAAATCACATTAAGATTCCTCTCTCGAATACTTACACATCAGCACATAAAAAATAAACTTGGCCTTATGATTTATTTCGCCATCTCCACCACCTGTTAAGCTTGAATGAAGCAAATGCTCCTCTTCTCATGAACCAGAGGATACCTTAGGGACCTTAGGTTCCCTTCCAGGGTTTAAATCCTGGTAGCACAGCCCTGTCCAGTGTTCAAACCTCACTTAGGTGGAGTTTACACCACTCAGACACACAAGAGCCCGTGGGCCTGTGGATGTTGTCTACTTAAACTTTATTAAAGCCTTCCCAGAGCATTCCCTTGAAGGAACTGGCTGCTCCTGGTAGGGACAGGTGTACTCTGGGTACCAAACTGGCCCAAAAGAGGGGTGGAGTCACCATGGAATATCCTGAGTTGGAAGGGACTCACAAAGATCATCAAATCCATCTCCTAGCCCTGCCCAGAACAGCCCCAAGAATCCCACCAGGTGCCTGTGAGTGTTGTCCAAACCCTTCTGGAACTCCTTGTGCTGTGACCCCATCCCTGTTGAGCCTGTCCCAGCACCCAGCCACCCTCTGGGTGAAGAACTTTTTCCTGATATCCAACCTAACCCTCCCCTGACACAACTTCAGAGCCATTCCCTCAGGTCCTGTCACTGTCACCAGAGAGGAGAGATCAGTGCCTGCCCCTCCTCTTCCCCACACAGGAAGTTTGTCCCTGAACATCCATCATCCTGTCAGGCTGTGATGAGCTGGAAGAAAAAAAAACAAAACAAAACAAAACAAAAAAAAAACAACGATTTTTTTATTTTGCTAAATGACAGCTGACATTTTAAAAGCAATATTGTCAAAGCTGCATGTCAAACAGCCTAATTGCCTAATCTGTGTGGCTGCTAATGACAAGTTAGACTCTTACAGCTGAAAGAATTTTAAGCATCTAATAATTTATGCATCATCACCTGGCCTATCTGCTTTGCACACTTCAGTAAAGGTACATGAGGAGAGGAGCTGCTTGTGCTTCAAGGCAATTTCAGCTGTTCCACTCAGTCCTGGGGGAAATGACAGCCTTCAGCAGAAGCTGGTTAAAATGTGATGAAAACACTTTTACATTAGGACTCTCTTTTTCCCCCACTCCAGTAGTAGAATATTTATTTTCTTTTATAAGACAACAAGCAACTTGGGCTCTGCTTCTATGTCACAATGTGGTATCAACACCACTTTAATTTCAGGTGAGAATGTTATGTGTTATAAATGGAAAAATGTCTTTTTACCCAAACAGCCAGCACAGAAGCAACACTTGGGCAGCAAACTGAGAGGGCAAGTCTGTCCCTAACAAGCTATAGCTGGCCTCATTTCATTGATTAGCTAATTGCTATTAGCTAATTGCTGGCACTGGTGGAGCTGGGCCCTATATGAGAGAGTGGCTGCCAGGCCAGCCCCTTTGCTGCAGGGATGTGTTTTGGAGAGGTTCTGGGAAAGATCCCACATTTGCTCTGCCTGAGGGGTTATTCTGAGGAGAGACAGGGAGTTTTTGTATGCTTTGTTTTTTTGGTTGGTTTTTTTTTTTTTTTTGTCTTACTTCTCGTTTTGCCTCTGGTAAACGTTTGCCATGAAGCCTTTGCCCTCCCCATTTATTCTGGCCCTGCTCCTGATGCCTTGGGTGCTGGGGCCAGCTCCTGCTGGGCAGGGTCCTGGGATGATGCTGAGGCCCTGCTGTGATGCTGCTCCAGGGGTGAGTGAGGGGAAGTGGGGACTTGGGTCCCTGTAGGAAACTCCCCTCTTGGGTGTGGTGTCCTGCCTGCTTACAAATCCTTCTTTTCTGCACAGCCCTGAGGGATTAAAGCCTGGCTGGGCTTTGCCTGCTGTGTTTTGGGGCTGTATTTTGTACTGGTTGTGGTCCAGCAGCACAAATCAGGCAGTGCCTCTGCACAGAAGGTTTATAATCACATGGAATAAATGATGTGGCCTTGGGACTTGGTCCAGGTGCAGGCAAAACCCCAATCCACCAGGCTGGGTTTGGTTCTCCCTTCCCACTGGGCTGCTGTTGGCATTTCTCTGAGCAGTGTTATAAACATTGGGAATTGGTATTTGGGCCTGCAATTGGACTATTTTCTTTCTTTATAGGCAAGGGGATCCTCTCAGGAATATTGGCAGGTTAAACCAGGTAAGAATTAGTTCTCAGATCAGCCTCCTTTATTTTTTTTTTCTTTTCCCCTAGAATTTGTTGGGTACTTCAAGCCACCACTAAATAGTGTGGAAAATCAGGAGTGACAACCTGGCTGTGGGGTGGGATGTGAGAAAAATGAGTGCTGGTGTGGGACATAACCTGTGCCACTGTCCTGTGCAGGTCCTGCAGGCAGGAGCAAAGCACTGCAGCAATTAAAACAGGTGGCAAAAGTTCAACCCAAACTTTAGGTGTGCTCCTGTAAGGTAAACCTGTCCTGCACTTGCCACTCTTCTGGCTTTGAGAAAGTGGTTTTGGAGCACACTGCTTTTCCCTGCCTAAGGAAAGCTGCTTTCCACTTTGAGGGCTATGGGGAGATAGCAATGTTGGGGCTCTCGTGGCTTGGCTGAGCCCTTCAAACCAAAGAGGTTGAAAATGCCTTCAGGAGAGCTTTGTCTCCCAGCTCTGCAGGTGTATAAACAGCAGAGCTGCCCCACAGGCTGGAACCAAATGTGGCACTGCTCTCTTTGCTGTTGTAACTGGCCCAGGTTGGGCAATTCCCTGAGCCTTTAGCCTTGATCCTGGAATAGCCTGACCCTGCAGAGGAGGAGCTGCCTCCCTGGGACAAGTGGCACCTGCTGTGTGGCTGTCCTGGGAGCCCTGTGCTCCTGCATGGCCCTGGGGGGCCCAAAGCATGAGTGTGCCCTGCTCTGGGGCTGTAGCAGTGGGGGCACAGCCTGGGCAGGAGGTGGTGGTGGCCAGGGCTCCTCCAGCTTTCCAAGGGTTTATTTCTACTTTTTCCCACCCATGGGTTTCCATGTTGGTTGGCAAACGGGAGCAGGAGGAACCAACATGGGGAGAAGAGGGATGCTGAAGATAATTTCTGCAAATACAGATGGTAACTATTTCTTTGGAGGTGGAAATGGAGGGAAACTTGGTTGTTGCTTCTTGTCTTCCAGAGCTGGAATCTCCTTGGTTATTGGCATATGTGCCTATAAGAAGCTGCCACAGAGTGGTGAAGGACAAATATGGGGAGTTTTCTCCTCCAGCATTCCATGCTGATTTCCCAGTAAGCTTTTGGTGCAACTGGACAATCTGGGCAGGCTCCAGGAAGCACATCATAATTTATATCCAGGGATTTATTGCCAAGGATGCTTGCAACAAAAATGAGGACAAAATTCTGTTTGAAGGAGTCTCCTCCCTGGCAGAAAACAGTGTTGTTTATGCCTGCTGGAAAAAGGAGATGCATGTTTTTGCCACCTTTGCTCAGGCTGTCCACGTTGTGCTGCTGAAGAGGTACTTGCCAAACCAGAGAGATGCACGATTTAAAGGGAAGTACTACATCTTCCAGGACCAGCAAGGTGACTCTTCCTCCAAAGATGATGCCATTTCTGGAACTTCTGCTCCAAAGCTACCAAAGAAAGGTGGTGTTTTTCAGTCTGGCTGGGTTGGGAACCTTGGAGGTGCACTGGGTTTTGCAACCCCACGTGGCAGCACCGCCGTGCTGAGCAGCGAGCTGCAGGGAAGGGGGATCACGAGTCCTGCAGAGCTTCTCCTGTGTCACCGTGCAAGGACACAGGCTCTGGAAGCAAAAGCTCCTTGTGGGCTGGGGTCTGAGCTGCTGGAGGCTGAAGGCAAAGGAACACCTGAGGGAATAACCCCCAGTGCAGCACAGGACATCTGGGGGCAGAGTCCCGCTGTGAGCTCTGGTCCCGTGCACAGTGTGCTTTTGGAAACTCCTCTGCAGGGAGCAGAACCTCTCTGGCAGCCAGCAGGAGTGAGTCTGGAGAGCAGCCAGCCTGTCCTGAGCCCCACCCTGAGGCCAGAAGCTCTGGGCCAGCTGCAGTTTACCACGAAACCAACAGGCACGGGTCGCCTGGACTGGGCTGCACACTCCGAGCCTCGGTCCCCTGGCACAGGACAAAGGCAGGAGGGCACAGGCCTCCATCATATGAAGCTCATGGATATTTTCCCACTGGGAAGTTCTAGGGGAGCTGTCAGGAGGCTGTCAGTGCTGCATCCCACAGCACCAGGGCTGGAGCATGCTCTCACACCTGTGCCTGCCCTGGGGACAGAAACCATCCCTGTGCTGGTGGCCTCCTCCACAGCACCTGTCCCTGCAGACTTTGGCGCTCTGGATTTAGTCCCTGAAGCACCTCTTCCTCCACAAGTGGAGTCCCTGTCCACGGTGGCCTCTCTGCCAGCTGCTCTGGATTGGGACCCTGTCACTCTGGGGCAAAGGGACATCTCCCTAGCTAGCCCAGGAGGACAGGAGCTGGTCTCCCCTTCACCACCTTGCCTTCCACCAGCAGCCTCCGAACTGGGCACAGATGGGTCCTCCAGATGCCTTGGCCCTGGGATGCCAAAGTTGGTGCTGGGACAGGGAGGTGGCCAGGGAGGCCAAACCACAGCCTCTGTGGGCTGGATGGCCAGGAGTCCCTCCCCAGTCTTTGTCACTGTCCCAGGGCCTGGTGTGAGGCTTGCTCAGCCTGAGGGCCATGCCAGCAGTGGCTCTGGGGTGACACCATCTGCCCTGACTGACAGCAGAGAGGAGCAGGAGGTGCCTGTGCAGCATCAGGACAGTGCTGCCAGTGTCAAACCAGCTTCTGTCTCCAGCTTCAGGAGATTGAACACGCAGGGAGCCCCAGGAGCTGAGCACGTGGGTGCAGGACAGAGGACAAGTGCCTCCTTCAGCACCGCTCCTGCACACCCTGATCCGCCTGCAGCTCCGTGGGCAGAGACACTGCCAAGAGAGCAGGAGCCTTGGGAGCCCTCTGGTGTACCCAGGAATGCCCAGCTGCCACAGGGACAGCAAGGGAGAGAGGCTGGTAGGTGTCCCAGCACTTTGTGTCTTGGCACAAGTCATCTGTAGAAATCAAGAGCACTTGGTGGGGGCAAGGACAAGCTGTGCCTTTCACCTGGCAATCACAGCCTGCTGTCTGGGGAGACCCTGGCTGGACACCAGATACTCTCCTCAGCAGGGCAGGGGAGAGAAAATGTGATTCAAGGCTTGTGAGGTGGATAAGGACAGGGAGAGATCACTGACAATCTACCATCATGGGCAAAACAGACTTGACTTGGGGAAATCAGTTTAATTTCTTACCCATCAAATCAGGGTAGGATAATGAGAAATCAACCCACATCTTAAAAATAGCTTTCCCCAGGCTCAGCTGCACTCCTGCTTTCTTTACCTCCTCCCCTGCCTCTGGAGGGGCAGGGGAACGGGCCTGCAGTCAGTTCACCACACCTTGTCTCTGCCACTGCTTCCTTCTTGGGGGAGAAGGCCTGGCCAGTGCTGGGTCCATCTTGGTGCTGGCTGGCACTGGCTCTGCTTCATGCAGCCCCTCACAGTGGCTTAGCTCCAGCTGAACTGTGGATAGGTGGCTCCAGGGGCTGAAACTACCAAAATCTTGTAGCAGGAGAGGGTCTGAAACACCGCCTCTCCCATGGCAGTTTGCAACGCTCCTAAAATCTGGTGTGTAATATAATACAAAATGCAGTATGTGATACAATTTGTGACTATAATAACCTCTATGTTTCTTTTCTGTGTTCCCGAAGGTTCAGAGCTGGGCCCTCCCTGGGTAACAGAGTACTTTCCCATCAGGAGCTGCCACCTCACCTTCCGAGGTGGCTCTGGCACGTTTGGCCTCCCGCTGCACGCCGACATCAAACCCAACATCTGGTGCAACTGGACCATCTGGGCCGGCCCCCAGAGGCACATTGTCATCTATGTCCAAGGGTTCCAGGGGAGCCATGGCTGTGGCAACAACCAGGACAAGATCATCTTCCAGGGGCTCTCGTCAAGCGTGGAAACCAAAGTGGTGTTTGCCTGCCACAACCGAGGCACTCTGACCTTTGCTGCACAAGCCACGCAGGTCCAGGTGTTGTTTGTGTCAGGGAGTGCCTCCAGAAGCCATGAGTACAGGGATTTTAAAGGACAGTATTATGTATTCAGAGACTCTGAAACTGTGGGTTCTTCAAGTGGTGCCATAGCAGCTCCCCAGGAGCCTGTCCAGGAGAGCTGGAGGACCGTGGTGACCAAAGGTTTATTGTCCATGCTGACAGCTCCTCCAGGCCCACCAGCTGCACCTGCTGGTGGCAGGATCCAGCCTGACGCTGTGAGCCCAGAAGAAGTGGCCCGGCATTCTCCTGATCTCATGGAAGATGGTCAGCCTGGTGCTAACCACAGTGAGCATGGTCAGGATGAAACCAGGCTGGAAAGGAACCTTAAGGACAGTGGCAGCAAGGGCAGAGAAACTGAAGATGATGTGTTGGTGGAGCCAGCTCCAGCTGGGCCAGGCACTGGGGGTAAAGCTGGGCCACCTGCCTTGGAGCTGCCCAAGGTGGGGACAGAGCCAGGGCCTGCTCTGGTCACCACAGCCCCGTGTTCCCCTCACTCAGAGATGCCCAGCAGCAGTGCAGGTGCCTCTGACACATCACCTACCCTGGGTCAGGCCAGTTGCAGCCCCTCAGAAGTGGCAGCTGCACCAGAGCTGGCAGAGCCACCACTGAACACCAGCACAAAGCCACCTCTCCACCCCTCTCCTGGTGTGACTGCTGCTGAGGGGGTGTCTCCAGGAGGAAGGACTGAAGACCTCTTTGGTAAGGTGGTTTTTTGGTTATTACTGGCTGAACTGATGCCTGACAATGTGCAATACCCACCTCCAGTGGTGCAGCACTCTCTTAAGAGGTTTTATTTGTAAACATGGCTGTCACCTTCGGTTGGGCCACCTGGTACCACCCTTGACTCCAAGGAGGGAGGGACTTGAGAAGACATAGGATTATCAGTTCTAACAGGGGCATAATTATGAGTAGTATGAGTAATCCATGGGATTATGCTACTCATAACAGGGCTGGTTTCTAATCCAAGTGTTTTGAGTTATCCATGGAGGAGCCAGCCTCTCAGCTCTGACTTCACCCCCAAAGCAGACTGGGAATGCTCATCTTGGTTTTAAACAGTTGATGGTAGATCACTTACACAGGCAGTGTTTAGCTACTGATATATTTTAATTTCTGCCCGAAAGCAGATATTTTCAATTGGTGTTTCATCACCTCCAAACTGTTCTTGCCCCTCCGTTGTAGATTTTATTCAGATTTTTTGCATTTGCTGCCATGTAATGCCCAAGCTGTTGGGATCCAAGGCAGCTCTGGTGGCTTCACAAGGATAGCAGTTTGTCTGCTTCCAGAAATGGCAATTAGGTTTTTTGGGGTGATTTCTTTCTAAAGAGAGAAGAGATTGCCTTCAGAGCTTGGTATTTAATGTCAGTATGCAGAATAAAGGGAGGAGCTGGCACATGGCACTCTTTGCAAAGTGGCACAGACCTGATGTACTTTCCCTCCCGGTTACTGGTACATCAGTGATGGCAGCCTGATGCTTTTCTTTGCTTTGGCAGATCTGATGTCATCTGTGGAGAATGGCACGGGGCTGCAATCCCAGCACCACCCTGGAGGTGAGCCATGCAGAGTTAAGCTGCCTTAAAACACTGCCCTAAGCTCAGGGAGCTGCCTGAGGCTGTGCTGGGCAGCACCTGCTCATCACATTTAGAGAGCAGTGGGAGCTGTTTCTGAGCAGTAACCACTCTGAAGATGTCATTGTTGAAGGTGTCACTGCACTCCCACCGTTGTGCTTTGGCCACTTTGTATCTCCCCTGGAGAAACCTGAGTTCAGGTGCTAACCCTGACGTGTATGGAGTCCAAGCATTACTTGTTGGCTATTTAAATAAGGTTTTTCTAAGGTGAATGAACCTCAATTCCTCCAGTGTATTCCAATGGATGTCCTGTGACTACCAGGGTCAGAAATGTGCAGCAATTCTGCTCCTCAGACCAGGGAGAGAAGGCAAAACCCCCTTATAAACAATATAAATGCAGGGTTTGTACAGCCCAGCAAGCCACAAAAACATCTTGCACAAAGGAGTCAATACAGAAGGAGCTTGAGCTCTGAGCAGGGGAAATATTGATGAACAAATAAGTTTTAAACAGCCAGCTGGCAAATCTGTGCCAGTCTGGATTCCAAGAGAAATTGGCTTTTAGACTCCATCAATAATTATGACAACCCCTTTGGGAAACAGAAGGGCTAAAGGCATGTGAATGTGATTGTCTGTGTTGCTTTGTGTCAGTTTTTCACTGAAAGATCAAGTCTAGTATTAATCAACAAGCATTTCCTAAGGTTTGTGTCCACCTGTTACTCAACAACCTGTCCTACCTGGTGCACAGCCCCTGGAAATACCCCTGTGGCACTGACCTGCACAGGCATGGTGCTGCTCTGGTGCTGATGTTTAAGGACTCACTCATTTAGGGAGCTTGTCTGTATTATGTGCATTTGAACATGCCAGGATCTTGTGTCTCCTGGTAGATGTGCTGTTTGAAGTCACTGTGGAAATCAAACCCAAGGGCTGGATTCCTCAAGGTGGAAGTGAGCTCCAAAAGGGTCTCCTTGAATCTCTGAAGAATCACGTGAGTGTGGGCATGGGGAGGTGGAGAAAGACAGATGGGATGTCCCAAATCTTTGTGTTTGGGAAGAAGAGACCATCCTGTGCTTTTGTGTTTGGAGGGAGATGACCTGGAGCTAAGCAGATGGGAGCAACTGCTATTCTTCTAGAGAAAGGGCTCAGAGCAGTGGGCTGTGAGACATCCTCTGCATCCCAGGGGGTTTGTGAAGGGGAGAGCAGGGTGGGGTGCTACAATGAGAAAGAAGCTGTTAGCTGTCATATTCCTGCTGGCTGAATGTCAAATCAGCGCTGGTCACTCTGTTCCTTTGCAGATCCAGAAGAACCTGAAGCTTTCTGCCAGCAGAGTCAGTGAAATAAAGTTAAAGGATGTCAAAAGGTAGGGTTAATGCTGTGCTGCTGGCTTGGCAGGTGACTGCTACAAGCTGTAATATTTCCTGGATTAGCAGTGTTTTGGCTTCTCACTCTCCTTCCCCTGGAAGAGATATGTGTTTGCTCTTCTTCCTTGAGCTGTAAATTGTCCTGAAAGAAAAAAAAAAAAGGCAACAATTGTTTTCTAGAGGAAAGATGGTGAAAATTGATGTTTAGTATTATCTGGGGCCTATACAGGTCTAAGATGGATTTAAACTTTGAAGGAAAAGAAGGATAATCTCACCTGCCACAGTGCCTGGTGGAGAAAGGAGAAAGCTGGGTGCTGTCAGCAGAGGCTGATCTGTGGCTGCAGATTGCTACTATAATTCACTTTACACAAACACCTGGTCATTTCAGCCTAGCTCCAGATGAGGAGCCATTCCTGGGCTTTCCTTTTCCCCGCAGTCCAAGTGCACGGATAATCTTTGCGAGAGCCTGCGGCACCAGCACCCCATGGCAAGGGCAGAAGGTGTAAAGGGGCTGTCAGAGCTGGGCCTGCAGGGATGTTTTGCCCCTGCCTCACCCTGGGCTCTCCCCTGCCCGCAGGAGGAGCGATGCCAACCTGCTGCTCACCTTCTGGCTGCACCTGGAGCCGCAGGAGAGGAACGTGTCTCTGCTGCTGCACTCCCGGCTGCAGGAGCTGCTGGGCACCTCGGGGGGCGTGGAGAAGCTGCAGCTTGTTTCACTGCTGGTTGAAGGTGGGTGCTTCGCTTTATTTTATTTTTTTTTTCCTGGGATAAAGCCTTTAATGCCAAGCCTGACTCAGGGCGTTACTCCCCGTTGTAGATGTGAACGAGTGCCAGGCTGGGCTCGGGCTCTGCGGGGACGAGGCGGAGTGCTTCAATGGCGTGGGCACCTACCTGTGCCGCTGCAAGAAGGGCTTCGAGGATCGCTCTCCCAGCAAGTCGGGCACGCTCTGCATCCGCACCCCCCGAGCAGGTAGGGCAGGGAACGGCGGCTCTGCTCCCTCTCGCGGTCCGGGATTTTCCTGCTCTGAGGGTGGCAGAGTCATTTGTGTCACCAGGGCAAGGGGCTGTCGGCTCGCCCCGGTCTTGTGTCAGATTATTCCTTTTTCTGAATAAGTAGCTGAGAGGCGTTTTAAAAACCTTTTATTCCATTTTCAGTCTCATGTGAAGGGTGAGACAATACAGATGTTACAATTCACACCATCACAATCAAAAGCCAACTATTTCCTAATTACAAAACACTCTAAGTGTTTCTTGGCCTATCAGCTTTTGTCACACCATGCTGTAAATGCCTTAAAGCCAAACATCTAAAATTACCCCTCGTGGGTTATATTACAATGCATCTTTCATAGTTCTATTTCTCCAGAGTATCCGGTCTTATTTGCAAGGCCATCCTTTGGAACTTGTTTCTAGCTCCATTTCTCTCTCAGCAATGTCTGTCCTATCCCATGGCATTTCTAAGTCAGCATTTCTCACCTCAAAGTTTGCGTACAAATCCATACTGTGTGAGCCTTCTGTCAGGCTTTGGGAATTCTCCACAAATCCATTTCCCACAGTCCTGCACCTCTGCTGACGTGTGATGTGAGTGATGTTAGTGGAGTGGTGGCTTTAGCTGTCCCTGCCAGGTGTGGTGAGGATGTGCAATGCCTTTGCAAGGCAGTTCCCAGCTGGGAATAGAACCTCTCCATGAATCTTGGCCTCCCTTCCCCCAGTCTGCTGCTTTCTCTGCATCAGGGTTACAGCTTGGCACATGTGAGCCCTTAAGTTACAAGCAAAGCGTGGTCAGGGGTGCTTTATGAGCTCTCTCTGCTGTAACCTGTGTGACCAGCAAACCTGGTGGCTCGTGCCCTTTGTTCTCCTGTCACTCTGTGTAGATCCTGGTGAGAAGGACAGAGATGTTCCTGGTGTTTACCCCAGCTTTGACACAAGGCTGAGCAGATGGCATGTGGTGCTTGACTAGCATCAGAGGTGGCTAATCCAATCTTGCAGAGTGATGGGGCCTCACAGGCTGCAAAACAGCAATATTTTGCACTATGTGCTCCAAACCCTGCAGCTGCTTTACCAAAACTACTTCAACATTCCTGCAGTGGCTTAAACCTGAACATGAGCTCATGGCCAAATATAAGCTCAATATAAGCTCATCCTCCCATCCTACCCACTGCCAACCCATCCGACCCATCCTACCAACTCCAAGTTAATTAACAACTTGAGCAGTCTAAACCTGTACAGATCAGCTGGTTATTGTTATATTCTGATACAGGTAATTTTATAAATCCATCTTTATCAGTTGGGCCATGGGGAGGGTCTCTCCAGGCCTGGATGGGAACAGCAGCAGACCTTTTAGACTCTGTGTAGCTGCACATGGCTTTGCTCTGTCGGGGTTCTGTGGGGTAGCAGCATCCTTGTGCTGCTCCAGGCTCTTGCTCCAAGCATTTCCCTGGCATGGAGGTTTGGGAGGCAGGCGTGAGGGTTTCTGAAGGGTGCCGGGGGCCATGCTGACCTTTCCCGAGGAGGTGTGGGGCACTTTGTGAGCACAGCGGGGTCCACAGCAGCAGGATGAGGCCGTGGCCTTTGTCTTGCAGGGATCAGCACCTTCCTGCGCCATGCTGACACGCTGGCGGGGGCAGCCCTGCTGGCCGGCCTGGTGATGCTGGTGGCCTTTGGCGGCCTCTGCGTCGCGGCCCTGCGGGGACGGAGGCCGAGGCCTGCGGAGCGGCCGGCGAGGGCCGTGGAGGAGCCGGCCATGGAGCTGCAGGACCTGGGGCAGTGCCTGCGCCTCGACCCCCTGCAGCTGAAGCTGCGGGCCAGGCCCCCCGAGTGGCTCTGGAGTGTCCGAGCCCAGCCTGGCCAGGGCAGGCTCTTCCCAGAGCAGCCTCCTCCTCTCTGAGGGCGGCCGGGCCTCGGTGACCGCCGCGGTCACTCCAGGGCTTGACACAACCACGGGCTGTGCCAACCCTCCTGAAATGTGAACACACATTCATGGGTCGTGAATATCCCACAACAGTGCTCCTCGTCTTCTAATTCAAGTTTTTTTAATGCTTGCTCAGTTCGGGGAACAAAATGTTTGCTCCACGCCGCTGTACGTCTGTTGATTTACCCTGCTCGAGAGCTGCACAGGAAAATTTAAAGCTTTTTTTTTTTTTTAAGAAAAAAGGAAATAAGATGTTTTGGTGCTTAATATGAAATTAAAAATTATTCTGCATCCTGCTCAGTGCTGCCTGCTTTCTCCTGACCCCAAGGCAGAGCTCTCTAGGAAGCCCTGGCACGACCTGAAGATCTGTGGGGTATTTCTTGCAGCCTGGCTGAAAAACGTCTCCAGAACCTGACTCAAAATTCTGGTGAGAAACCTGGTCAGGTTATGGCAGGTGGGCCCCCACTCGCTGAATGATGGGGATGAAGCATTTTTGGTGCTTGCATGGATGCTGGCTGCAAAAATCCCCACTAATCCCTCATCGTGGCTGGATGTAAAGCACAGCTGCATTCCCAGCTTGTCCTGCAGCTGGAGCTTGTCAGCTTCTCTGTCTCTTTGAGGGGCATTTCAGTGGGAATTCCCGCTTTCCCCGGGAAGAAGCGTGCCTGGAGTGGTGGAAGATGCCCCACTGGAGGGAGCTGTCTGCCACCAAAACCCAGCAAGAGCTGTAGGAAACGATTTTAAGTTCAAATGGTAGGAATTTAACCAATCCCACTGGCTGCAGCTGCCTGGGAGATGCTCCCAGAGGTGGGGCTGGGGGTCCAGGAGTCAAAAGGGGACCTGGGGTGTTTCCCTAGGATAACTCTCTTCCATACTCCTCCCCCATCCCAAAAAACCCCAAAACAAAACCAAACAAAACCCCAAACCAACCAACCAAACAAAGGGGCAGTTCCTTTATCTCAGCTGTTGAATTCGGTGAAGAAGCAACACTTGCAGGTGGAGGGGGATTCACCAAAGGAGTGGTTGGCGAGATTCAGCACAGATTGGGCCACCATGAATGCCAGCGTTGTGAAAATCAGGTGAGAACATGTTGTAACTAGAAAAATGGGTCTCCTGAAGACATCCTGATCATTGCTTCCTTTGACATACGTGGAGCAATCACCTCTCACCAGCCATTTTCTATGCATGGTTTTCAAAGTATTTTGTAAATGACAGAGAATTAAATGCAAGCATCTCCCTAGGAGGCAGGTAAGTGGGTGTAATTTTCCATTGTAAAGAGAAGGAAACCATTAATGTGTTTGCACAGAGTGTGCTTGTTTCCCTCGCTGAGATCAAAGAAAAGCAGCAGGGGCTAAAATGATACTGTCATTATCTTGGCCTTGGATTTGGTCAGTCACCATCTCCCCTTTCCCTGGCAGACATGGATGGGGGTCCTTCTCAGGGTCTCTTCTCCAGGCTGGACAGGCCCAGCTCCCCCAGCCTCTCCTCAGAGCTGAGGTGCTCCAGGCCCTTCACCATCATCATCCTCGTGCCCCTCTGCTGGGCCCTCTGCAGGAGCTCCACGTCTCTCCTGCCCTGAGCTCCCAGCCTGGCCCCAGCAGGGCTGAGCAGAGGGGCAGGATCCCCTCCCTGAGCTGCTGCCAGGGCAGTTCCTACAGCAGCCCAGGCTGCCCTTGGCCCTGCTGTCCCCAGGGCAGGGCTGGCCATGGCAGCTCCTTGTCCCCAGCAGCCCAGGCTGCCCTTGGCCCTGCTGTCCCCAGGGCAGGGCTGGCCATGGCAGCTCCTTGTCCCCAGCAGCCCAGGCTGCCCTTGGCCCTGCTGTCCCCAGGGCAGGGCTGGCCATGGCAGCTCCTTGTCCCCAGCAGCCCAGGCTGCCCTTGGCCCTGCTGTCCCCAGGGCAGGGCTGGCCATGGCAGCTCCTTGTCCCCAGCAGCCCAGGCCCTTCTGTGCACAGCTGTGCCCAGCAGGGCTCCCCCAGCCCGGGCTGGGGCTGGGGCTGTTCCTGCCCAGCTGCAGGGCCCTGCCCTGCCCTTGCTGCATTCCAGAAGGTTCTCCCTGCCCACCTCTCCGGGCTGAGGTCCCTCTGAAGGGCTCACAGCACCCTGGGCTATCAGCCACTGCTCCTGGCACCAGTGAACTTGCTGAGCAGACACTCTGTCCCAAACTTCCTTCCCTCTGCTGCAGGTCAGGGTATTGGCATCTGCTCTTCTCTCTCATCTGCTGCAGAATGAATGAATGAATGACAGTAAAACAAGACAAATCTGCTGGACCTGTAAATCTGAATTTGCTCAATCCAGAGATTGACTGGAAGCTCTGCTGCTTCTGACATGCAGAATGAATTTGTCACCTCGCTGTGCAGTGCTCTGCTTGCTCACAGCCCTTGGCCATATGAAATGACACTCCGATGATTTATGGGCCTCCACAAATGATTTTTTTCTTTTCAGTAGGAACTGTTCTCTCATGCATTATTGCTATGTGGCTGAGTGCAGAGGTTTCAGGATTTACTTGGAGACTGGGACATGCCCTACGAAGTGCAGGTGAAGAACAGTATTTGTACATCAGCTGATTTTTTTTTTTTTTTAAATACATTTACTAAGCCTAGTTAAACACATTCTCCCCAAATCCTTCAAGTTCATCTGACTGTTTTTTCCCCTGGATTATGAAGCAGGCAGGGCAAACCTCATCTGGCCCCAGAGCACTTGGACATGAACCATCAAGCTAGGGCAGAAGATAGGGAGGCAGCTCCCTGTGGGAGACCACTCATTCTATTTGCACCTACCTCATCAGAAAAGCCAAGAAAAATGGGAGATTTTTCTCATTCAGCCTGTGGTGGCTGTGGCTGGCACCTTAATCCAAGCAGTAAAAGCAGCAAATAGCTGTGAAGGGAGAAGCTGGGCACGAGTTTGGTTTTCTTCTCTACAGCAAGAAGAGAGCTGGGAAAGGGATGTGGGGATGTGTCTTTGCTGCCCATCACTCCCTGCCAGCTGGTAGAGGCTGGGGTATTGCTGAGGTCATTGCCATGCTGAGGGAGACCTCCAGAGGCTCACATGTCCTTGTGTGAAGTGGTGGATTTAGGGGGACATCCCGAGTGAGAATGTGGGAGTGTGGCTTCGTGCTGTGGTTTGAATGGCATTAAGCTGTAATATAACCACAAACCAGGGACAATCACCCCTGGAGAAAAGTGGGGTTTGCCATATCAGCTCAACTGCAGAGAATTTTAGCAGTATTTTGTTGACTGGCTGAGTGATACTCCCTCAAGTGAGTGACTGTGATTAAGTGCAGAAATATCTATGACAGCTTCAAGTTGATGAGGCAGAGCAGAGAAATGAGGCCTAGAGAGGGCATTTTTCTTCTGGCCTGGTCTAAAAGCCTGTTCTCCATGCCAGGGGATGCAGCTGCAGCTCCCTGCCTACCCTGTGGGTATCACCTGAGAGTTTGATTTCTCTGCTGGAGCTGCTGCCATGCACACAGTGATCACCTGCAGATGTTTGTGCATACAAGCAGGGGTTCTGCAGAGATCGAGGCTTTTTGGGGTGAGAAGCACTCTAAATAGTGATATTTCCTGGAAGGAGGCAGTACAGACTATGAATTGGGTCTGATCCCAGAGCATCTTAACACACAAGTGATTAGCTGTTAATTATTATGCAATACATTACTTAATAAATGAGTATTCTTCACAGCGCCTATTGTGCCACATGTCGTCAGCTGAACTGTGTGAAATACATGTAATTACTGTCACAGAAATGTAATTACAGCTCTCCCCCACCCTCAAATTCTTGTGTGTCCATCAGCTGTGGCATGGGCACTCTGAGCAGGGTGATGTGCAGACAGTGCCACTGTGCACCACCAGACACTTTTTTTTCCCCCCCACTTCCAAGCCTGCTTTCAGTTTTCCAATGAATGTCAGGATTCAATGTGCAGGAGGCAAAAAAATCTGTCCTCAGTTGTGCATTAACTGTGTCTCAGGCTTAAAAGCACCCCGAATGTAACATTAAGCTCTCACAGTTAGCCTGAAAAGAGAATATAAAAAAAATCCTACTGCACACACTGATTTCATCCCATTTTTTGTTTATAAGTGTTTTTGCTTTATAAAGCTTTAACAGTTAAAAGCCCAAGGAAGGGTGCATTTTTCTGCTGGAGTACTTCAGTCCAAAATGTTTTTGCAGTGACCTAACTTTGTTTGTGGCCCTGAAGAGGGAGAGAGGTGGAGTCTCTTAACTGAGATCATCAAAATATTTGTGCTGGTATGAGCATTTTAGATTTGCCCTTGAAATTACTCAACTTAGCCCTGCCTTAATCTGTTCTGGGCATTTGAACTTTAATTTTTTCCCCCTAGCTCTTGTTGGTGTGACTTGTGCCAGTTGGCTGTGGGGGTCTGTAATTGTGGATTTGGGTGTTTTCAGCTGCTTTTTGGGAAATGCAGTGGTCTGGCTTTGCTCAGAGGTGGAAGGAGAAATAGGGATGGTGAAAAATATCTGCACATGACTGTAGGAGTGCAACAGTTTGAACTTAATCAGCCAAAATGGCTCTCTTAAGGGTGGGTTGCACATGTGAAAGATATATTGCAGTAAAGATGTGCTTGATTATGCCAGCAAATGTGGGATAGCAGGAATCTATCAAGGATAATAAGCATGAGATATTACAATGGGGATTTCTCACATTGCTAGCAAGGGGAAAGGCTGCCCTGCCCCTCTGCTGGCTGAAAACGCCAAAGAGGATCTCTCCAATTTCTTTTTTTCCCTGAAAGGATTCAGGCAACAGCCTCCATGTGCATGCTGCTGTCAGCAAAGTGCCTCAATTTTTCTTAGTTTGCAGCTCCCACTGCAGCCAGACAAACCAAACTGTGAGCATTCCCTGAACACAGTCCCCCAAAAAAGCACCATTTACAGGTCTAACCCATCAAAGCCACGCAGAGGGGAGAGCAGGAAGGAGCTTCGTGTCAGAAAGCCTAGGGAGTGTTAATGATGCACAGTAAATGGGTGGGAAATGACACTGCAAGGCTGCTGGAGCACTGAGCCAGCACCACCCTGTTCTGCATACAAACAGCTCCAGGGTTTCTGCAGGGCTGGCTGAAGGTTTCAGCTTTTGGGGAGAAGTCCTCAGCCTTCAGCTGCAGGACAAGGCCTGTTCATGGCTGGTTTCAGCAGCGCTAAAACCAAAGCAGGAAAATGGCTTAAAGCTCTTCTTCTCTTTCTCTTCTCTTTTCTCTTCTCTTCTCTTCTCTTCTTCTCTTCTCTTCTCTTCTCTTCTCCTCTTCTCTTCTNTAAAAAGAAAAAAAAGTCATTTTCAAGAACAAAGAAAACCACAGCTTTTCTTCATTTCAGTATTTTGTGTCCAAAGGGCTGTCCTTAACTCAATAACTGAGTTTTTATTGTGTCACATTTCACTGTCCCTGACTGGCTAATCCTTTTGCTGCTGCCTTATCAGTATTTCCCTAAAAGAAGAAAAAAAGACATTGTCCTTTTATTATCACCTTGACACCCATTCCTGAATGCCTGGCGGGGTTTGAGAATTTTTTTTTTTTTAATGCAGT
>VWZP01000141.1:1036994-1115324 GCA_013396995.1 Dicaeum eximium | reverse complement strand
CACCCATTCCTGAATGCCTGGCGGGGTTTGAGAATTTATTTTTTTTAATGCAGTTTTATTTAGGAAAAAGGAGCAGCTTCCAAATATTTCCCCACCCCATGTTTTTATACATGCTTTGCTAACCATGAAAAGTCATTTGGAAATTTAAAAAAAAAAAAAAAAAAAAGAGAGAGAGTGAGATTGAGGTTCCTCCAGGATTTTCAAAATGAAGGTGCTCAAAGACTGGCTGTTCACCTACTTTATAAAGGGAAGATTTGTTGCATTTCTGGTTGTGGTAAGAATTTGCTTCGAATTGAGGTGTTTTAAAAGTAAACAACAAAAATCAAATACAGAGCCCTTTAGCTATACATTTTAATTGTTGGCTATTACATTAATATACTGCAGAAGATACTCAGGTATCTTGCTCTGGCAAGCTTTAATCTTGTGCTACATTTTGTATTTCCTGTGCAAAAGGCCAAACAAAGAGAGGAGAGATTCCCATGCTAAAATCCTTTCTGTAATTGAAACAGGAGCTCAAACACCTTGACTGGTAGAGGCTCTGCTCAAAGCTCCAGCAGTACCAGTGATTATGAACAGGCATCTCTGATATTCTTCTCACCTTCAGAACTCAGAATCCAGCTGGTGGTTTTCAATATTGAGTGTGGTAACCAAAGAGTGCTCAGGCATTTTTTCCCTGATTATTTTACTTGGGAACAGCATGGGCCTACCAGTGTGAATACAGAAGGGTCTTTTCCATCCCTTAAAGAAGAGCAGTGCCTTATTTCACAGACTGCAGGAACTCCTGCCCTGATACTGGATGTTTAAGGCAGCTCTCAGGGAAATCATTAATGCTTCCCAAATTCAGCAGGGAAGCCACAGGCCTTGGCACTGCTGTTCTTGCAGCTACCTGCCAGATTTTTTCATTTCTGTCTACAGTCCCTCTGTTGTGCTCATGTCTCTTGGCCAGTAAATGCTTCCCAGGGACTATATTACTTTCAAACCTTGGACTATCTGAAGAAGAAAAAGTGCTTTTTTTTTTTTTCCATAAGAAACAGCAAATATTGCATTTATTTAATGAATGTGGAACTGAGGGCTGTGGCTGCTGCTTAGCTGGGGGAATAACAATTCTGCTGAACCCCTGAAGATTTCAAGCTAGTAAATGTTCACATTTATTTCTTTTTAATAAATTCTTCATGTACCCAGGGGCAACTTTGGTGGCACCAATCATCAACATACACATTTTCTCTCTGTGTTACACTTCCTGAACCTATTTATTCCATTATAGCTTAAATTCTTCTTGCTCTTATCAGCTGACCCTTACATACAGCTTTGCCTGCCTCTTTTAGCAAACCTCTATTATCATTGCTTTATTTGAAGCACTGAACAAAGTTCTTTTTAATTGCTGCTATCCGACCTTTGTCCTGAAGAAGCAAAATTTGTTTTTCAAAATAAATTATCTCTGCAGCCTTTCCCAGCTATTGGCCATCTTATCAGACTGTGTAATGATGCAAATTCTACCTGCTTCATCAACTATTTAAAGATTCACACTAAGTCCAGTCCAGTTTACAAGAGACAAAGGCAAGAGTGAAATGTATGATCTCATTCCTCTGGGTGCAATTCTTTCAGCAATTGTAAAGAGTGAGCTGTTGATATGGAAAGGTTAATGCTGTACCCTCTTTTTTATCACTTGTCTGTTTTCTATCAAATCTATGTCTTATCTTGTGTCTGCTTTATCAGATCTGCTTAAGTAAGGTACACATTTGAAGCCTCTTCTAAATTTAATTTCTCCTTCTTGAAAGTCCTGCAACTATTAAAAAAAGAGAAATCCTTTTACAAAGTCTATTTTAGACAAGGGACACAGGCCAAGTTCAGGTATTAACCACCTGCCAACTATGCCCTTGATCACAGAATACTCCCCTCATCTTCAAATTGATCAGTAACCTAAAATAGAGCATTTTAAGATAATGTGCCCATTCCTAATTTCTTTTATTCAGTTAAAGAAAATACATTGGTACAAATTTCCCTTGAAATTGGCTGTTGGCCAAGTGCTGGAATTACCTGGAAGACCATCTCTGAAAGTGTACTCTTTGTTCACTAACTTCTTTTTGAGCCTCAAGATCTCTTGGGGCTTTTCTTTTCAGTTTGGTTTTGGGTTGGGCTTTTTCCCTAACTGAGGTATCAGACATTAAATATGTGCAATATATCTGGAAGACAGACAAAATGGGAAATTGATTTGTAGAGAACTCCCAAAGCCTGACAGAGGGCTCACACAGTATGGATCTGTATGCAGGCTTTGAGGTGAGCAATGCTGACTTAGAAATGCCATGGAATACCATGGATATTTTTGAGAAAGAAATGGAGCTACAAAAAAGTTTCAAAGGATATCCTTGCAAATAAGAGTGGATGCTTTGGAGAAATAGAACTATGAAAGATGCATTGTAATATAACCCATGAGGGGTAATTTTAGATGATTGGCTTTAAGGCATTTACAGCATGGTGTGACAAAAGCTGGTAGGCCAAGAAACACTTAGAGTGTTTTGTAATTAGGAAATAGTTGGCTTCTGATTGTGATGGTGTGAATTATAACATCTGTATTGTCTCACCCTTCACATGAGACTGAAAATGGAATAAAAGGTTTTAAAACACCTCTCAGTTACCCCACCTTTGGGTCAGAACAGGGCTAAATCCGACAGGTACCAACACAAAAAAGTGTAGAAAATATTTATTATAAACAAAAGAAATTTGTGCAAGCAGTGAGGAAAAAGGCTTCTGCTTTTTTCAAGACGCCACAACTTTGTAACACATAAAACTCTGCGAATCTTTTTAGTACCAGTCCACAAACAGTCCACTCAAGTCAGTCCTGCAACTGCCTTCGATTTTCCTTGCACGAAGGAGCCCCAGCCTCTGCGGTTTAACGCCGCCTCTTGAGCAAGATTTTTGAATACCTCTGAGGCAAGAGGGCGAAGAGCCACGCAAGAGGACAGAGCTGGGGCAGCACGGGGCTGGGCCGTGTGCCCTCCGGAGCCCCGGGCCGGGAGCTGTGCCGGCTCTAGCAGCCCCGGGAGGCGCTGCCGGTGTCCCGGGCAGGCTCCTCCAGGCGGTGGAACTCGGTGAGGCGGAAGCGGGCGGCCAGCGTGTTCACCATCCTCCGCAGCGCCAGGAAGGCCGCGGCCAGCTGGAAGCACAGGAAGGCCGCGAAGATGATGTGCAGGGCTCGCTCCAGGGAGTGGATTCGCAGCCCTTCGTTAAATAGCAGGAATAGAATTACGGGCAGCTGCGGGAGGAGAGTCAGGAGCCAAAAGCCAGCCAGCTCAGGTACCTAAAACAGGAGACATTGCCTATTAAAAACCTGACAGCTGGGATGAAAAGATCCAAAATCTTGTGAAGAAAACACATTTCTTTTGAATTTTCCAAAAGCCAGAACATAATGCAGGAAAGGCAAAGTGAGGTGGCTTCATACTTCCATATCCTGTGTTCTTAAGCATACTTACATTTTCTGACAAAACAATTTTAAGGAGTGAGAGCACTCTCTTCTGAGGGAGTGAGAGAGCTCTCTTCTCTCTTCCAAAACCACTTCAAACTCACAAAATTAAGTGGAACTAATGGAATAGAAGATGCAGAGCGCAACCGAAGAGAAATAACCACATCCTCAACTAAAATCTCTCAAACAAAATGCCTGCCAGTTAATGTTCAACTCCCCAAAGCAGAAGTTCTTGCAGAAATCCCTACGTGCAGCTGGTAACTTACTTTCTCCAGGAGATTGCCCACATATCCCAGGTAGAGTCGAATGAGCTCTGTCAGAGAGACAAGGATCATGATGGTGACCAGGATGAACTTGTAATAATCTGTTAAGACTGGATACTGGAGGGGAAGAAGAAAGCAAAAGTTTCTGCTGTGCTGTCTGTGATTAAATGAAGATACTCTGTTGTACAGTAGTACTACTCCTGAACCTGCAGTTTCCATCAATTCCCAAATCAGTGTAAAAACCTCTAACTCCAGTGAGCTGTAACCCACACTAGAACGTGTTGGATGTAATATACATTTCCATCTATTTGTATATTACATGTACAATATTTGTATATTACATGCACAATATTTGTATTTGTATATTACAGGTACAATATTGTATTTGTATATTATATGTACAATATTTGTATATTACCTGTAATATACAAAACAGCACTTTCCTTCCTTCTCACCTTCAGGTAGAGGATGGCAACTGTGATGAGCCACCAAAATGGGAAGAAGTAAACATTGAAATAGAGGGACATCTGCAGTGGCAAACTGGAAAGGATTTCACAATCTGTAGTGAGAGAAAGAACATTTTATCACTCCTGCTGTAAATATGACAGAAGGATACTGCTCCATCTTAGCTTCATGCAACTGTGTTTGGATGAATGTTTTAGCAATATAAGCCAATTCTAATTCATTTTTCTACCCCTAAATTAAATTAATGCTTATTTGCTGGGATTGCTAAAATTAATGGAAAAGCCAGACAATATTGCAATGGCCAGTTGCTACAGCAACTCCCCAAGATATGTGTGTGTAAAACTCAATTTTTGAAATCCCAATGTCCAACAACTTGCAGTTGGTTTCAGCGGATTGGATATTAACATAGGAGTATTCTCCACACAGGAAGCCGAAGAGACAAAAGACAGAAGCAATTTGCGAAATGCTTGATAAATGAAATTAAGAACTAGCAGGCGCCAGCGGCGTTACTACACAAAGGAACTGGAAACTCATGCCTTGAATTGGGAACGCCTTTCGGATTGATTTGATGGGCTTAGAAGGGATTTACGGGGCTGAAACCAACCCGGCCTTTCTGTGTAGGCGCTGTGTGCATTCCAGGCTGCTCTCCCGCGGGAGGTTTGCGTGTCCCGCACAGCCCCGGCCCCCCGCGCTCCGTACGGCCAAAGCGGCGGGGCGGGAGCGGGCGGAGGCCGGGCCGGGCCGGGCCGCGCAGCACAGCCCGAGCCCGCCGTACCTGCGCGGTAGCCCGGGAAGCCCGGCGGGGCGCGGGGCCGCTCGCTGAGGGCGGCGCGGTGGCTGTCGCTGAACACGGAGCTGCTGAAGGACACCAGGCGCCGCCGCAGCGGCTCGGGCAGCGTCGGGGGCCCCTCAGGCCGCGCCATCGCGCCCGGCCCGCGCAGGCGCCGTGCGGCCCTGGGGGAGAGGAGCCGCGATGGGGCCGGGCTGGGGCGGGAGCGAGCCCGGCCTTGAGGCGGGGGGAGCGGAGCCTCCGCCCCGGGGACCGAGCCCGAGCCCTCCGGGGCGCGGCGCTGGCAGTGCCCCGGTGCTTGCGGCTGCCAGGCGGTCCCCTCAGTCCCGGCATCGTTTGGGGTCACTCAGGGATTTTATTTCTTCTACTCTGCGAGGGTAGGGGCGGTTTGCTGAGAAGGTAACCGCAGTGCTGGCCCGAGGAAAGGTGTAGAAGCGCTCTGCTTCCATCTGGATAAATCCGGGGAATGGTGGTCCTGGGTGGCGGCCAGAGGGGCAGTGCGGGAATGGTGAGGATTATGTGTTGGCACTTCAAGTGGATATAAATGGCTCATTTTCCGAGAGATGCAGCTGTAACTGAGCCAGAAAATACCTTCTCCTCAAGGAAATCTGTGTGTGCTGCTCCGAAGTTAAAAGCTGCGGCGAGACAGACGCAGCAGTTCTAGCAGAGTCAGCTTTGTCCCTCACTGGGGGTTTCATGGAATCACAATAAATCAATAATATAACACAACTGCTTGTCGTGTTTCTTTTATTTGGAAGATATGGGCCCCCTAGAAATGAGGTAATTTGCCCGCCAGATTTTTTCAATCACCTTAGGGCCTGATTCCTTCGAGGAAAAAAAAAAAAGGATGCCATTCGTGAAGGAAATGATCTGTGCAACCAGAATGAAGGAGAGCAGCTCGTGCCTCTTACTATGAGAGATTTTGTGCACCTAATGTGACAGAGAATTATAGGATGGTTCGGGTGGGAAGGGGGCTTAAAGACCATAGCCTCTCCATGCCACCTCTCTTGTCCTGCTCCCCCACCTCAAATCATGTTCAGCTTCTTCCCGGGGTGATCATGCTCCAGTATGACTTTCCAAACTCCATTATCTCCAACTAAATAATTTAAAAGCCTA
Organism: Dicaeum eximium; assembly: GCA_013396995.1. NCBI lineage: Eukaryota > Metazoa > Chordata > Aves > Passeriformes > Dicaeidae > Dicaeum > Dicaeum eximium. The sequence goes on along the minus strand of VWZP01000141.1, from coordinate 1,109,230 downwards.
GTTTAAATTTAATTTCGTTCTATCCCACTGGGAGGACTGCAGGGAAAGATGGCTAAACAAGCAGGAGTTCTGAGAAACCCATTTGGCTTTTGAGCTGATCAGTGGTGTGGTCTTGACAACAGATGCTTTCAGGAATCTGCATTAGAAAACAACTGAAATTATAGAAGAGTTTAAGGATCATTTTTGTATTTGAGGAAACTTTATGAAAGCCAGAATTAATGTTTGGGTGGGTTTCTGAACTTTAAAAAGTGCGCAGTCTGTATCAGTTATCTTGCCAATTGCCAGTAGGTGCTGGAAGTTATTTATTTTCAGACTCAACAACTGTAATGGTGACTTTTGCACTGTTTAGCCAATCTCTTCATAAAGTTCTCTGCTCTAGACAGGGGCAAGGTGAGGAATCTGTATAGGATTTTCAATGAGATTGCCAGAAATTTTGTTTTACTGTTGTTGCCTTTGTCCTGACCTGAATAGCCACTTTTCAAGTCAGGGAGACTCTCGTCCCATATTCTCAACCTCTTAGACACAGGAAACAGGCTTATGTGAATTAAAAGTGTGTCAGAGTTTTGATTAAGTCAGATATTCGTGGAAGTCTCAAGGTTTTTTCCATGGTATAAGTTGGTGGCTTGTAAAAGTTCAGCCTTTAAGGATTTTCCTTTTGATTACTTTTTCTGAATGAAAGATGGAATAATTTGGAATTCCCCAGTTCTGAAAACCTTCAAGCATGCAGCCAGGTATCCTGCCAGCAGCTCTGCAGCAGCCAATGCTCTTTTGCAGAATTGGGCTCTGCCCTTGTAAAAACTGAAGCAATCCAGTTTAGCAGCCAGGAAAGTGCAGAACTGAGCAGCAGGTAAAGGCAAGGCTGATGGCATGCAGACACCACAAGAAATGAATGGGTTTGCCATGTAGATTCAGCTTCCAGACTCAAGGTGTGACTGTGATATTTGGCAGCTTTCCATTTTCAACAGATGGCCCAGCATCCTGCATGTCCCCACAAAATAAAGTTGTGCACACTTGTGTTTAATATTTTTGTCTGCACAGACACTTAAAATATTCCCTGAAGAGAAACTCTTTGTTTTTACTAATTCTGTTTGATTTTTGTTAGACTACAGCTTCCCATTTTTTAGATTTCTATCTTTCAGCAATGTAATGATCAGAATTCTTTTGATTTTCTGTAGGGAGGGATGGAGAGCATCCCTTCAAGCGGAAGAAAACCTTAAAACCTGAAGGATCAGAATACCTGGGGGATCTCCATTGACAGATCAGAGCTTTCTGTAACAGAAGGACAAGAATCTGTGCCATAAGGAGTGGGAGAAGGAAAAGGACTTAATTGTTACATGGCTGTAACAGAGACCACGACCATCTGCATAAATAGTGTCACATTTCCAGCTTTTGTGACAAATCTCTATCTGGCCTTTCCTTTCTTGATGGAGCACCATTCCCTTTCTGAATCTCTGTCTATCCACAAATGGATGTTTACATAGAAATAACCAGATTTCCAGTTCTCTGTGCTTCAAAATATTGAAATGTGAAATGGGAAGAAATAGGCTCACAGTGGCACAGCATTTTAAATGACTGTTTTATTTCTCTCCACACGTGCTAGCTATAAATAAAACAAAAGTCTCTGAAAAATCTGCCTGAAAGCTTTAAATCAGAGAAATATTGGGTCTTTGTGTATCCACAGCAGTCCAGCTAACTTGGTAGACACTGGCCTGGCTCCCAGACCAAAGCTCCTGGGGCTCTCTGGCCTCACGACACAAAGCCATAAACACCAGATGCAGTGTATCTATCGAAATGAAATATCAGCAGTGTTTCACAATTGGCATTTCAGCAATGCAAGGTTCATTTAAATGGTTCCAGTGGTTTACCTTTGTGCCTGAACCACAATTGCTGTATTTCTGAAGGTGCTGGTGTAGAATCTCACAAAAGCTGTTTTCCCTGGCATGCCTGTGCTGCTGTCCCCTGATGTGTGTGAGCAACAGAAATTACTCTGCTCTTTGATTGCTCCCTAATACCTGCCTGGTATTTTAGCAGAAATGCTGGAGAAGATGTGAAAAATGCTGCTGAGCCAAGGTATGTGCAGGCAGGCAGAGTAGAGGCTGGCTTCCTCCTTGTGTCCTCAAAATGAAGTGGCAGATTGGGAGTTTCAACAAATTACAGATGCCACGAAGACTCTAATGTGTGTGATTGAAAGGATCATGTTATTAGCTGGGCCAGTGTCTGCCAGAGTAATTTCACAGTTGTGCTTCTGTCTTGTGAACCCCAGGACAGTGATTTTTTTTCTTTCTCTGTGTCACTTGTGCAGGTTTTCATTTCACACCCATGGGATATTTGTGTCTGGTAAACAATTATTTTTGCTGATGAGACTTAGCCCAGGCCCTTGAGTCAAGTATCATCAAATACATATCACTGCAGGGATTCTATGCATTAAATAAATATTGGCTATTTTAGTCTTAAGCATAAAGACAGCAGGGGAAAAAAAAAAAGAAGAATAAGAAGAAAGAGCTGTTACTTGCTCCTGCAGATTGAATTTGTTCTTCCTGTAATTGGCATTTAGTTAGAGCCACTCCCTAGCGTGTTTTGTTTTGTTGTTTGTTTTGTAGTTTTGTCAACGTGCTGGAAAAGCCTGAAAGTTGGCATGGCTATTAAACAAGTTTTAGTGTTTGTCTTGCAAAGGTGTTCAAGATTTTCACGGTACATGAGAAGGTTACTGAGAGTGGATGGATTTTGAGCCAGGCTCTCACTAAAGATCCTTGATGGGGCTTCAGCCTTGGTCTCATCTTTGCAAACTGATGTTTCATGGAGTAATTTTAACTGTCTAAGTATTATTTGTACAATCCAAACTAGTCAGAGAGGCTTCACCTGCTCTCTCCTGGTGGGTTCCCCCAGAAGGCTGCTCCTGGGAAGGAGCCATGTGCTGCTGAATGTGTCTGTCCTTCTCTAGTGATGACTGGTAGAGCCTCGTTGTTTTGCTAAATCAAGGTGCACAAATGTTGCAGGCACAGAGTTTGTGGTGATTGGGAGTGGGGCTGTGGCTGAGCCTCATCCCTGATGGGCTACAGCTGTGTGAGACAGGTAATTAATGCTGAAGGTAATGAGCCATGCAGTGCTGAGGGGCACTGACCAATCACAAAAGGGTAAAGAGGACACACAGGTGGAATGTATCTAAGATCAAGAGTTTAAAAGTTGTAGTGAGGATGCCTGAAGCCTTCTTTGGTGTTGGTGGTGGCTTTGCTGTCCCTCTGCTATACACAAACATTTCAAAATTTGGTTCTTTACAGGGATGTAAGCTCTCCCAGGTGTTGCTTTGTGGGTCTGAGCTCCTCCAGAGGGTCGGGCTGTTTGTGTTCCCTGGGTACCACACCAGATACTTCCCCTGCAGTCTGTATAACTCTTGCAAAAAGGCTTCCTGGGATGTGGACCCTGGCAGTTCCAATGCCTTCTCTCTTTATTGCAGAATCCAAAGATGTCTTGGTATTTAAAAATTTACCTCCAATCTGTGTCAGCTGTGCTGAGGCAGCATTGATTTGGCTGTACAAAGCAGCTGCTTTGTGCATCCTTTGCCATTAGCTCAAGCTTGACTCCTGAGTGGGTGATGAAGGATAACACTTGTAATTTGATCAAGTAAGAAAAAATAAGCCACAAGGCAGAGAGGACCGTGGTTTAGTTAACAAACTGATCTCAGGGTTAAGGCTTTTATTTTTAGTCTTTAAATTTCTATTTGGACAGTTACATAAATGCTAATTTCAACAGTGTGAGTATGCCACAGCTTCTGTGGAATTTAAAGGGGAGTGGCAGCAGCACCCTAAATTGAGGTTAGATATCTGGATTCTTTTAATTACACTTGGATGTCTAAATTTGGATTTCTAAACAAGAACGATCTCTCTCTCTGAAGCTCTGCTGAATGCAAAGGTAAGTATGAATGTGAGGGTGGTGTGTTCTCAGGTCAGTAACACTGTGTTTTCTTTTTTGTTTTCAGCCAGGCCAGCTTCATCCTTGTGGGAGTGAGAGGTTGTGAGAATGACTGGGAATCCCACAGGTCTCACTGCCTAAGACCAGCAGAGTTCTGGTTCAGGTCTTTTAGCTTCCAACAGCATGGGTTGTGCTTTTTTGGGATGTTAGTGCAACACCACTGCAACCTACAATATCACTCTGTTGCCATGTGGGTTTGCCTCCCTACTTACTTTATTCCCATAATCTGTTGGCTTTAGGCTCTTTGCTGTGCTTCCACACAAAACAAGCTTGGCCCAAGTTCTCATCAAGTAGTAAGAAGAAAGAGTGTTGTGACTCTCAGAAGCTCCCAAGAGGGCTTAATTATTTTTTTATTGTATTTTCAATTGTTTAAAGCAGGGCCTTGTTATTTATGGGTACATGCTGGCTACTTGTGCCATTGCACCTTAGTCTCAGTTGTTACACTTACTGTCATAATACAAATGATCATTGTGAACTCCCCAGCCTGCTGTCTTTGAAATTGAGAACTTCTATATTTCTTCTGTAGGTGGAGCTCCTCATGGAACCAGAATCTATAAAGTGGTGCTCAAGGCTGGAGAAAGTCTGGAGGAATTCTTACTCTAAAGATGTTGCTTAAAATCAAGGAATTCCTTTCCTGCATGCTGAATTCATAGTGGAGGACAGGACTGAATGATCAAATCCAGCTTGCAGGCTCGTCCTCTTTCTTCCTGAAATGCTTTATTACAGAACTCAATTAAGAGCAAATTTCCCCCTCAAACTCTGTCTTGCAAGGTCACGCCTGCCTTTATGAAATATTGGATCTGCAGCTGCAGGATTTATTACAGCAGTATTTTAAAACACACACTGATTAGAAATGGCCTGAACTCACTCTGCAGGCCGAGTGTTGGTTCCAAGCTGCAGCATCCACACCAAGAGGTGAGTTTGTACATGTTGGAAGGACAAACAGAGGTACCTGTGGGAAAAGCTGGAGTCTGCTGACAAGTGCTGCTGCACTGTGATTTCTTACTTCTTGAATTTGAATTAGCTCAGTTTTTTGCCTGGGTAGCATTACTGAACTGCAGCAGTTTAGTGGAGAAAGAAGACCAGGGCTAAAACCTTCAGCTTTGTGTGTTACATACTTTGCCACCCTGGCCAGTAGGAAGTAATTTAAATGGAAGGTGGACTGACCTCGCAGGCAAACACAGGAAAATATTCAGGAGATGAATACAGAAGGGTTCTGTTGTACATTCCAAATTGCCCAGTGTGGTACCAGGCAGCCTGTGCTGGTCACACCCAAAGAAATCTCCTTTCCTTGAATATGAAGCATGGCAAGCCCCTGTAGGAGGGCCCAGGATCGACACTGCAGGGATGAATTAGGAATTTACCAAAGCACAGCAACAGATGCCTTGAGAGACACGAGTGTGATTAACTCCATAAATACGTGTTATGAAATCATGGGCACTGTTCTAACTGTAATGAATTTCCCCTGAGGGAAAATATGCCTGAGTAAAGAAATCAGAAAGAACTCGATGCCAAATGCAGAATGGAAGGGAATTACTATAAGGCTGGAGTCTATCCACATTTTTTTCTCAGTAGTCTTTTCCTTTGAAGACTCAAATGAGGAGTTACTTCTCTTCATTTTATTATCCTCTAATCTCCAAAATCTGTATCACTTTCATAAAACACTCTAGCATGTATCACATGCATATATAGCATTCCCTGGGAGCCTTGTTACTGCTTTATAGTCACTGCAGGTGAATTTGCTTATAAAAAGGCAAGCACCTACTTGAGACAGCATGAATATAAGTCAGTATTTGCTCCTGTGCTGAAAGTGGATTTCTGAGTGTTATAATATAAAGGAGATGATTTCTTTTTCTACAAAACTGTGAGACCAAAGAACCCTGGAGGTGAATTCAAGCAGTCCTCATAAGGACTGTTTATAATAAAATAGAATAAGTCTCACTTGTCAGACATGGAGAGCCTTTAACATCACATCTGGGTTAGCTGCTTGAGTTTGCAAATTAGCCTTAAAGCTGCTGGCATTTCCATGGTGTTCAGCCTTGCCTCAAGAAATCTTGGTGTAGGAGCCACTGAAAAAAATTTCCTAGGCAATCCCTTCTTGTCAGTGTGTCCTGGCAGAAGGTGATGAGTTATTCCTGCCTCCTCCTTGCTTGCAGGAGCATCTGTTGGCAGCAGGCATAGCACAGAGGAGCTCATGAAAAAGTGTGAGCTCATGAAAAAATGGAGCTTGTTACCCCAGTGTGAAATCAGGTTAGAGGAGCACAGTCTTAAAACTGCCTTGTGCCAGGAGTGGGTTCTGGTGGCCTCAGAGCCTGGACTGACAGCACTTTATTCCAGCCATTACATCCCAAAGTCTCATTCTGGCAAAGGGTGGAGCCAGTCAACTGAAAAAAACCTGTCCTGTTCTTTCCATTCTGATCTCAATGTTTCTTTACTATTCCACAGTGAACTTCACTGGTAAATAGAGCAGTTTTGGTGTNTTTCTTTTTTTTTCCCTCTCTGTGCCTTTCAGAGCAGAGAGAAGAAGCAGTGCCCAGTTAAACTGAGCTTCAGAGTGCCAGGTTATCTGAGAGAGAAGGCTCATCAGTGTCATGGGTACAAAGCTGTAATTCCTTGGGGCTGCCTTGGTTCTGCTAAGAGCACAACCAGTGTGGCCCTGTCTTCAGTCCTGTGTGCAGCCAGGGTCCTGACAGCACTAGGCACTGCTGAAATGGATTAAATACATGATTTGGGGGGTTTTGGATAAGGAGGAGCTTTAACCATGCACATTGAACATGCCATATAACTTCACTAGGCACTTCTGCAGTGAGCTTTGTAAGCTCAGATGGAATGAGAGCTTCTTTTCTTGTCCAGTCTTGATTTGACTGGGTTCAGCTTGGCTTAAGAGCTTTGCTGAGTCTAGGCTGAAAAATAACTTTTCATGTGGGAATGGTGTAGAAGGGATAATGATCACAGTGCTCTGGATGATAGCAAAGGCTTTGTTCAGCCTGCTCCCTTTGAGCCTCAGCTCATTTTGCTTTGACGTTAATAAGATGTTGAGATGTAGACTTTAGTTGAATTTTTCATCAGATTTCTTTAACTTGGGTTTTGTCCCTTTTTGCCTGTGTGTGTCTTTCTAGACTCAAATACTTCAGAGAGATTGTAATTTAAAAATCCTTTTCTAACTGCCCTTGAATTTTCAGTCATGACTTCCATCAGATTTAAATGCTATTTGATTTGTAAATGTTGATAGTTTGTGCAGTTGAGAGTTTGTGACATACTAGGATATCTCAAGAAGTCAAGACTGATACATCTATATCTAACATCTATATTACCATATTATTATATTATCATATTATTATGTCTATATCATCATCTCTATGTCTATTTTCCCAGGTATCTCTCAGAAGGTGCCTTAACATATCTCTGTCATACTCCAGCCAAATTAGGAGCAATTGTTTGTTCTAAGCTAAAATTCTGATCCTGCTGAGATTGGTGGGAGTCAGGTATTTGGCTGGAATCTTTCAGTTGTTATCTGCAACTTGTCTCCTCATTTTGCTTTTTCAATGTATCCCTGAGGTTCCTCAGTAAGGGGCTGTAATTTCTGCAGCTGGAGCCTGAATGAGCCTTTGATCACCAGCTGTGGTTGCTATTTCTGTCTGTTCTTCATCACTTCAGTGCCCCGTGGATCCTCAGGCTGCTCACTCTGGTTGTGGCAATTTAATTTAGTGGTTAGTGTGCAGCCCTGTCTCTTCCACACACAGGATTGCTCTGGGATTGGCATTTTGTGGGATAAAGAGGGGATGATTGAAAACTTCACCCTGAAGTATAAGTGCCTAGGTGGGTTTTCAACCCAGCCCAGTAAAACAGGGTTTATTTCCTCTCTGGTGATTTTAGCAGATATTATTCAAAAATATTGTTGTAGACAGCTCTGCAACTCTTACCACCCTAGGGACTGGATAAGGATGGAGGCTTTTTGATTTGTGCAGGTGAATATTTCATTGCCAGAGTTCAAAGACTCTTCCAGAATGCTCTGGCCAGTACCAAAACTGGATTCCTCCACTATAAATTCAGAGTAACTTCACTGACTTAAAAGAAAAAAATTGCAACTGCAGTTGGCCTGAGGGGTTTTCATTTCAAGCTCCATGACTTTTCTCAGATGTTTTCCTTAGGCTGGGCATTTTAGAATTGTTAGGCTCGTCCCACAGTGATCTTGGCCTTCTTGGGTCCCTCTGCAGTGACAGCTGTGTGAAGATGAATTCCATATTCCTGTCAGGAGCTCAGTTACTTTGTTGGCCAGTGCATTTAGAGAGCTGCTGTCAGTCTGGTTGATTCAATTCCACAGGACATCTTGATTTTTTTCCTGTGCTGCTCTTATTACTTTATTCCTGCATGTCAGGTGGTGTCTCAGCACAGACAGTGACCTACCTAATAGCTATTTTTCTTCTCCCTTTTTCTAACCCCAATCATTCTTCAGTGTGAATACTGATTGCAAAGATATTGTTTGGCTTGGTTGTAACCTCCCTATTTGATTGCTTCCTCTGCTTGCTTGGTCCATCAGAGACCTACTGCTTCTCTAGACATCTCCCTCTTGATATATTTCAGGCATTCTTTTTTTAAATTTCTTCTGGCAATTTATTGTCCTGGATTTTTTTCTTTATTATATGTTTCTCATTTTTCCTGTCAAAGTTCCATCTATTAAAGACAGATGAACTGGATTCCCAGTGCCTGAAATATTGTTTTGGCCCTAGAACTCACCCTCTGCCACACCACTGGGAATTAGTGCAACTTCTCCATGTCTTTACTTTAAAGAGCCCATTGAACTCAGGCAGGCGTGTGACACTTTTCTAGCAGGAGAATATTTATTTCATCCCTGTGTAGAGAAGCAGAGAGCAAAATCCCAAATCCTTTCAAGCCAGCGGGGCTTTTCCTGAGCTCCAGCTAAGTCATGGCCTAATGATCAGGTTTGTGGGCAGCCTTGCAGCAGGAGGAGAGGAAGCACAAAGCAGGATTCTCACTCTCATGTTCTGGTAGTGTGCTGCAGCAAGAGGTGAGGGACTTGAAGGACCAAGTTTTCTTCTGGTTCTGGCACCAACCTCCTAGAAGATACTGTAAAATTCACGTTCTCACATTGTGGCTGTAAAAATAAGAAGGTTTCTCAGCTGCACAGCTCAGTTTGAATGCACACACAGTTTGAATTGCTGGTGTATCTGAGGTTCTGGAGATGAATGTCTGTCTGGGACTTGATAAGCCCACAAAGCAACAGATAAGCCTAAACTGAGTTTTTCTTCAGGTGCTGAAGTTTGTTGCCTGGAGGGGGGCCCTGATTTATTCCCTGTGAGTTGTGGTGGTGTGTCCCACTGGGAGTGCTCTGGTTTGGTGGCCAGCCCAGGTTATTGTGCCAGCAGAGAGATTTGCTGAGATGAGGTGGGTTAGAAAGGCTTCCCCCTGCAGCAGAAAGTCCCTGCTGAGGAGCAGCTCCCACAGTGAAAACTGTCGAGAGCGTTTATTCAGAGAAACAATGTTGGGAGCTGGAAATAAGAGCATTTATCTCCACGTCAAAACCACTCAGTGTCTTCCCTGGAGTCCCAAGGTGGCAATAACAAGGAGCTGGGGCTGGAGATGCTGGGATGCCAGGAGTGCAGGGGCTGGTGTTCATCCCACCAAAACCTGGCACACATCAAATCAATGACATGCTGCATTCCCCCCGTCACCAGCCAGAGCTGTGAGCCTGGAGAAAAGATCTTCTCCTGGGCACTGGAGGGGTCTCCTCCCTTTGGATGCTGATTTAATTTGAAATGTATATTGGGGAGAGAGAGAAAAAAAGAGGGAGAGGAGATGGAATCTCGTGTGTTCTGCAGCACATTGCCACATCGATCTTGTCACTTGGCACACACGGCTGGACCCGAGGCTGTGAGTCTGTGGGATGTGCTGTGTTCCTGTCATGGATTGTCAGGCTCAGGAGAAAGAGAGACACGGTATCAGAGTAGAAAACCCCTTAGCAAAGGAACCAGCAAGCTGTTTAACAGCAAATCAGAGCAGATTGAGTTTTTGGATTGTGCTTTGTCCTCATCTCCTCCCGCATGAGGCGGGGATGGGGAGAGGTGACACATGAGGGAAGCACCGGTGTTTCCATGGAGGCTGCTGCTCTTCGTGGCTGATGGCACCTGCAGCTCCCAGAGGAGCCCTGTCCCCATCCCACAGCCCTCCCTGGAGCTCCTCCGTGGGGGTTTTTCCTCTGGGTTTGCACCCCGAAATGACGCCTGTGTCACACATCACTGATGGCCAGTTTGGGGTCTGCAGGATGCTGCAGCCAGAAACCTTCCTGGAATGGCTCTGTCCATCAGGAATGTGGCTTAAAATCCTGGTTGGCAACCTCATCCAAGCGAGCAGCAGCCCTGGGCATCCCTCTGCTGGGTGTTTGTGGAAGGATGTGGGTGCCTCGGGATGCTCCCGAGCAGAACCACAACACTAGAGAGCGCCATGGATTTGCGGATTTTGGCTGGCGAAGCGCAATGTGAGGCTGTGAGCGCTCCCCGAGGATGAGGATGGACAGGGAGCTGTGCTCAGGATCCAGCCCTGACCCAAAAACTTGGCTGTGGGGAGGTGGCCAGGATGAAATGTCTCAGGAGGTGCCCGTGAGGAGCTTCACAGGAGGACTGGCTTTGTTTCTGAGCTCACACTTGAGCCCTCGTGAAGAAAACTTTGAATTTCTCCTCCAATACATGAACAATGTGTAATATTTCAGCACTTTTCAAGGACTGAGCCATTTCTTTCAAAGCAGGCTGGATCAGATTGTTTTATTCCCACAATGCAGAAGTCACAGGCTCCACGTGTCCTGGATCTTCTCCCATCATCCAAGGCCACCTGAAGCTCTGCATGGAATCGTGCTCCTCTTAATCACTGATCATGTGATGCTGATGACTAAACCTTCATTATAATGAGCTGGCCTTTTTTCCAACTCCCCTGCAGAAAAGGAGGCTTCACTGACATGCCCATCTCCGTGTACTCAGAAGTGCTTTTTCACATAAAAATCTAGAGTTTTATTAAAGGCAGGTGATCTGTAGACACTTTGGGATTTTAAGTTCACTGTTTTTCTCCTCCTTTTCTTGTGCTACTTAATCTAAAAGGCTAAATGAAGCCTTGCCATTATTTTTCATCTCTCATGTTTTTTATTGTTTTGTGGATGTTTTATTATCTTGACATTTCTGAAAACATTTCCTGTTGTGAGAGCTCAAAAATAATAGAAGTGAGAGAAAATACAAGAAAAGGTAAAAGGTGGAAGTGAAAAGATATTTAGGAGGAAATTTTCTATTGAAGTTGCTAACAGGAGGAAAAAGATGAGGGAATACATTTTTCCCCCCTCATCAAAATTCTTAATGATGTAGATGCTTAGAAGTTTAATTGAGGGGAAAAAATCAGATTTTGGCACGTCTGAGTGGATACAATTTGTCCTGTCCTGCTTTGACCTTCCTTGGTTCTCCCTGGCCCTCTCTGCCCCTTGGGCAGTGTCAGAAGAACCTGGGAACAGCAGAAAAGGAGGAACTTTGGGGCAGAGAACCTTGGGAGCAGTGCTGGAGGCATTTTCCCCCTATGCTTTGGGAATTCCTCTCTCCTCTCCTCAGCAGGGGGACATCACCCCTCCAGCACAGAGCCAGGAATTTCCAAGCATGATGATGTTCCTGGCAGCAGGCAGAGGATTAGTGGCTGCAGAAATAACTTTTCAGGAAGTGCTTTTTTGAGATTTTATCTTTTTTTTTGTTTGTTTGTTTGTTTGGAGAATGTTGGAGCTATGCAAATCCCCCAAAGAAAACAGCCCTGGACACAGAGCTGTTGAAATGAAGGGAAATGAACCCTAAGTATAGAAAAATGGGGCAAAGCACCCAGAAGTACACTGGAGTTCAGTGGAGGTGTTGGAAGTAGAGAATGGCAAGGTTTTGTGGTGGGAATATTGCCAAGCTGCAAATGTGCTATAAAAGTCTGTGGGACTGAGGCACACAGGATATAAACCTCCTGAAAAAGAACAGATTTCACGGCTCTGCTGCTCCCAGAACAATGTGTTTGCTGGGAATGTTGGATTAAAACTGAATTTCTCCATCAGCAACTGTCACCAGTGTGTGCTGTGCTGTCAGTGGGCAGGGGACTTCTGCCTGCATTAAATTAAGGAGTGCAGGGTTAGGAATAGTTTCCTTCCTTGGGATGGCGTCACTCCAAGCCTCAAGGTAATTTATTTTTCAGGTAGGCATGCTGTAGTTTAACAAGGCTAAATATGGACAAATGGAAGCCTGATGTGGGAACAGATGCACTGGCAGCAACAGCAGAGTTTTTGGAGAATAGTTGAATATCCTCCATGTTGTAGGAACAAGCATAAGCTTTTTTTTTTTTTTTTAACTGGATTTTGGGACGAAGCACAGCTGGTACAAAGCCTTAGCACAAATGCAAATGCTGCTGCTTATTAGTGCAGCAACTGATTATTTACAAGTAATTTTAGCTTTTTCTTTGCTGTTTAATACTCTGACAGTCACAGACCCACGTAGCAGGCTGCAAACATAAGGTTTTTAGGGAAAATCAGCTGCTTGCTCTTACAGTATTTGGCAAGGCAGGAGAACTTAGTCACAACTTGCTGGAGGTAATTTTGCATCTTCCTTGTCAAAAAAAGGGTGGGAAGAACGAGACAGAGGGGGTGTCAGTGTCCTTCTGGTCACTGTAAAAATAGCAAGCTGGAAAAAAAGCCACACAGATGATTTAACCATTTTTCATCTCTGCTTAGAGAATCGGGGAAAAGTGTGTTTGAGAAATGAATTATTACTATTATTAATTATTATTATAATTATTTGCTGAGGTCAGCCCCTCAGCAAAAGAAAACCTTTCTGAGCAAGAAAAGAACTACCCTTTCCCAGTTACTTTGTAGTTCTTACTTTAGTCTTTGGGGAGTAATGGTCATTTGGGCACTTCTTTTAAAGTGTGGGTTTGGTTTTGGTGGGTTTTTTTGTTGTTGTTTTTGTGGTTTTTTCCCTTACAAAGGAGAAATAAGTCAGCATGTCGAGATATTAATTGGTTGTGCCCTCCTTGCTCCAGGCTTTCCACCTTTTGCTGGTGGAAAAAGAAGCCCAGTGATGATCCTTAGTGCACATGGCCTTGACAATATTTGGCAGCAGGCGAGATGAAAGCGTGTCTCTGGACAGCCAGCTTGGTCCTGGCAGCCTGTACTCCAGGCAACAAATTAATCCACTCAGCTGCTCTGCATAATTGTTGATAGTGCCTTAATTGGTGCCATACGTTGCCCGTGCCGTGTCCATCGTGTTGGTGTCTCGGGGTTGTTGTTTCCTGCCAGCCCAGGCCAGCACAGCCTGCTCTGTCCCAGCTGAGCTCCCACCTGGAATGCCTTGGAAAGGAATGGGAGCTTGTGGCAAGAGGGAAGGAAGGGCCATGACTCAAAATTAGTGGGAGAAGCAGGTGGGACTCCTGATTTCAGCAGTGCTTGGGGGATGAGCCAGCCCTTCCAGGGCTCTCCAAAGGCAATCAGTTCAGCCCAGGCTGAGGGGAGGGTGCAGGGATAGCTCCTGAGAGGGAACAGCCAGCTCAGCACCAGGCAGAGGCATCCCTGATCCCTTCTCCCTGCCAGGGCAGGCTACAGGCACTGGGTGTTGTTACCTCTGCAGTGTCAGCCTGAAAAAAACCCCAGTTAGGTGTTGTTTTTATCTTCTTTTCTGCCTGGGTCAGGGCTGGGATTAAATGCTTGAGACATTTAATTTCTTAATTTCCAAGTATTTCTTGTTTGGACTCAGGTGTTTATTAGTTCTTACCTATATTATATTCTCACAAACCCTGAGTCCCACAGCACTTCACTCACAAACTACAAAATGGCCCCACATCTCTCTCTCTCTCTAAAGGTCTTTTAAGGCTAAACAATGCAAATAAGAAATGACACCTAAATTCTTTTTACTTTTAACTCACTAACCAACCAGCTGTGGTCTGCAATGGGGGCTTTTCCAGGGCTCCAACAGCCAGGCACTGAAATAAAAAGGCACTTGTGGCCTTGCACACCTCCTAAAAATAAGAGGCAGCACCATTCCTTTGGTTCTCCAAGGAGTTCCACGTGTACTGGAGCTTGGGAGCAGCCAGGATCCTTCTGATGGGCACCTCACTGAGGCTGTGTGGGAACAGAAGGGTTCTGTGTTCCAAGGGCTGGAGCCATGGACAGATGTCAGGCACAGGCCAGCAAGCAGTCAGGAGCATCAAATGTAGGTTTGAAAAGCCAGGTGTGGGCTAAGGAAGGCAGGAGCCTCCCCTGAAATGGAGAATGCAAATCCCTTCCTTCTGAATTATTCTGACTTTGAAATTAAGGGGCTCTAAGGCAAAGATATGGGAGTAGGAATAACTTCTCTACTAGGAAAATTTAAAAATGCAAATGTAATTAGTACAAACAAAACCAATGCCAGCCCAGGAGGTGATCTGAGGCCTCAGCCAGAAGCAGAACAGGCTCAGCACCTTGTCCTTGCTCCCTGGAGCAGGGCAGGATTGGGCCATGGCACAGGGGATTGCTCTGATGGAATCTGGAATAAAGCACCTCCAAACAGGGATCCAGCTTGGGATCCTCGAGTTGCTACCAGCAGGTGTTTCTGAAGGGGGAAAACCTTACACATTACTTCAACATGTTAAGGAATCATCTCAGCCAAGCTTCCTGGAGAGCTTGGAAATGTTTCCCCACGCTTCCACCGTGGCAAGAAGTCCTTCAAGGATCCTGAAGAGTGTTTGGTTAGCACTTGAAGTGGAGATGACATCACCTTGTAATAAGATATAAATATAATAATATATATTATATATGTAATAATAGATGTAATATAATAAAATAATATAAAATCGAGGCAGAGCAGTGTTCCCTTCCAGAAGCTGTGCTGCTGTGGAGGAGACTTGGAGCCTGCATCTGCTGCTCAGAGCACAGCCCTGCCTCCCTCCCCTGCTCCTGAGCCTTTTCTAGCACAGGACTCTTGTGTTATTTTTTCCAATTGAAACTTTATTCATGTTGAGTAAGGAGCTGGACTTTGGATACTTTGTCTAATGTAGTTGCTTGAGCACTTGGAATTGAGGGACCTAAAGTGATAACAAACTGGACTGCTTCAAAATTACTGGAATGCTTCAAAATTACCTGCTGTTTTTAATGAGAATTCCATTTTAGAATAAATTTCCATTATACAATCATCAGGTGCTGTTTTTTCCCATAGGATTCAGTTTAATCAAGATGCCATTGTTTACTCCTTCTGTGTTTCTAGTAGTATTTTTTGCCATTTTTTGAGGAAGAAAAGGTCACAAATAGAATTGGCTCAAATGCTGCTGTGGTTGCTTCTGCTTTTGACCAAGTCTTTCCTTTATCCCCCTGGTTAAACTTGAACTTGGTAAGCGCTGATGCTACGAAAAGATATAATTAAATAAATGTATCTAAAGAAATTAAGTGTGTTAGGATTCTGCCAAACTTTGTGCAGGGCTTCAAAATCTTCAAAAAATGTCCCTTCTGGAAGTGGGGGTGCTTTGCTGGGGCAATTGCTAGTTCAGGGAGGAATAATGTTTTTTTTTTTTTTTACCATTTCTCAGAGGCTGCAGACAGCCTTCACCCCCCTGGCAGCTCCCACCCTGCCCTCCATAAACACCTCCAGCCACTTCAGCCCTGCTCAGCTCCTCTGGGGAACAATTTCAGCCCAAAGCAGAACCCCTGTAAATCACATATTCGAGGTGTTTCACAAGCCTGTGCACTGAGTGGGGAAGGTGCACACAGGGTGCATTGTTCACATGTGGCTGCAGCTGAAGCCAGAAAGGGCAAAGAAAGGGGAGTGAGGCCACAGAAAAGTCCCCAAGGAAGAGCTCCCAGCTGGGCACTGTTGGGTTTAGCCCTGTTCTGACCCAGACTTGGGGTAACTGAGAGGTGTTTTAAAATCCTTTTATTCCATTTCCAGTCTCATGTGAAGGGTGAGACAATACAGATGTTACAATTCACACCATCACAATCAGAAGCCAACTATTTCCTAATTACAAAACACTCTAAGTGTTTCTTGGCCTATCAGCTTTTGTCACACCGTGCTGTAGATGCCTTAAAGCCTAAGGCATTTAACTCTAAAACCTTAACTCTAAAAACTCTCTCCAAATCCACTTCCCACAGGGCACCAACACGACCACGAACCTGGCTGGTGGCTGCAGCTGCGTTCAGCTCTTGGAAGATTTCTGAATTCAGAGGCACAGGAAGAGCTCCAGGAGCACCCAGGAGGCAGAAAAAGTTCAGATCCTTGCTGGGTGAGTGAGGAGGCTGCAGAAGTGCAGGGCAAGGAGCAGCTCCCCCGTGCCTTGGGGCAGGGCAGAGCAGGGGAGGAGGCACCTGGGGGGCTCACAGGGGCTCTCTCCCAGCTCTGAAGGATGGGGCTGTTTGTCAGGGAGCAACAAATCACTGTGAGACCCAGAGTCAAAGGGAAAATGTCCCGAGGATCTGCTCCAGGGGCATTTTTGGACCGAAAGCCTAGGGCTGGAGGAGTTGAGAAAGCAGCTGGGCTGCTGTCACCCTGTGGCCAGACATCCTGCCCTCTGCAATTTAAATTAAGCTGTCATGGACCTCAAGATTTTTGTGCTTTCATCCTGGCCCACCTTAATTCTGTCTACTTGATTTTTTTTTTTCAAGGATGCAGGCAAGACCAAGGGAGAAATAGCCTTACATTTAACATAATTGTAGTATTTCTGTTTGAGGGAACAATTTGAAATAGTTTTAATGTTTAGCTGTAAAAATGGCTTTAATATTTTAGATGGGCTTTAATCCATCCTGCTAAGTCTTTCCTTTTTCCCCTGGGTTGAACTTGAACTACGAAAAGATATAATTAAATAAATGTATCTGAAGAAATTAAGAGCATTAGGATTCTGCCAAGCTTTGTGCAGGGCTTACCTCCCTTACCTCTTATTTGGTGTTGTATCTGGGCTGTTCCAAAACTTTGCGTGGCTTTGTTTGCCTCACTGGAGCAGCATCCCAGTGCAGAGAGCTCCTGGGTGTATCCCTGGGGGATGAATGGGGATTCCCCACGCCAGGAGCCCTGCCCAGCCCTGCTGGGAACCTCTGAGAGGACAAGGAGGTGCGGCACAAAGCTGTCATTAATTCCAGCTTTCGGGGCTGATGCTGATGTCACATTTAAGCACCGAGCAGGGTGAGGCAGGTCTGGCTGCCTGGGATGGTTTTATCAGCTGCTGGCTGTGATCTGGCTGCTGCAGAGATGCAAGATCTTGCTGTGTTGACAGCAGCAGTGATTCTTCTTATTCTTGGGTAGCTCTCAACTGGGGGCTGCACTTCCCACTGGGAAGGGTCTTTGTGAGGAGTTGTGCTGAGAGAGGTGTAACCTGCAGGTCCTGGGAGCTCTCTGTGCTCACAGCCCCAGCTCAGGACTTTTATTGACCTTGTTTCATGAAAGGTGGTTTTTTTGGGTTGTTACTGCCCTTTGTGCTGCCCCTGCTCACCTCCAAAGGAGCCCAGCTCTGTCCAAAACTCTGCAGCAGCACAGAGCCAAAACTCTGCAGCAGCACAGAGCCAAAACTGCAGCAGCACAGAGCCAAAACTCTGCAGCAGCACAAAACCAAAATTCTGCAGCAGCACAAAGCCAAAACTGCAGCAGCACAAAACCAAAACTCTGCAGCAGCACAAAGCCAAAACTGCAGCAGCACAAAACCAAAATTCTGCAGCAGCACAAAGCCAAAACTACAGCAGCACAAAACCAAAATTCTGCAGCAGCACAGAGCCAAAAAACCAAAATTCTGCAGCAGCACAAACCCAAAACTGCAGCAGCACAAAACCAAAACTCTGCAGCAGCACAAAGCCAAAACTGCAGCAGCACAAAACCAAAATTCTGCAGCAGCACAAAGCCAAAACTACAGCAGCACAAAACCAAAATTCTGCAGCAGCACAGAGCCAAAACTCTGCAGCAGCACAAAACCAAAATTCTGCAGCAGCACAAAACCAAAACTGCAGCAGCACAAAACCAAAGTTCTGCAGCAGCACAGAGCCAAAACTGCAGCAGCACAAAACCAAAACCCTGCAGGAGCACAGAGCCAAAACTCTGCAGCAGCACAAAATAAAATTCTGCAGCAGCACAAAACCAAAACTCTGCAGCAGCACAAAACCAAAACTGCAGCAGCACAGAGAGAACTGGGCACTTGGCCTGCTTCTCCAAAGCAAGAGGAGATGAGTGAATAGCTCTGTGTTCTGTCCATGAGGAGAGTGAGGTCATGGTGTTGGAGAGTTCATTATTAATTGTGTTATCTCAGCTTTCATGCTGCCTTTGTGATGCACCAATTGACCACCCTTCAGCAAGGCAGAGCACTCCATCTCTGGGTTACAGAATACCTCTGGGTTCTGGCTTTCATTAAATTTGTTCTGCTCTGTGTGTGCACAGCATTCCTTTTCCCTTAACACAGGCTTTTAAGCAAGCCAGGCCATAAAAATATTTACATTTTTCTACAGCATTTGGTCTGTACACAGTCAAACAAGCATGGCACTGACTAAGAAGTTGTGGGACTGGGATTCAGTGGGAATGTGGCATCCCAAGCTGCAGCAGGCTGGCTTGCCTTGCTCCCATCCCTGCACTGGGGAGACAGTCTGGATTTATAATGGATTTATACCAATTTATGTATTTTTATATAAATATATAGATGTATATTGTCGGGGTTAAGTGCAGTACACACCACACCGTCTGATGTATCCACTGAAGAGTCAAGAAACAGTTTCTGTGAGAGCCACAATGTGTTTCCCTCTTGTACTGGGTGGATTTATGAATGTGATTTTATGTATCTTTTCACACAAAAATGGCTGCATAAATACTAAAATACGGCTCTGTATCTATCATTCTATGACTCTCAGCTGTCATTTCTCTATGGACTGTGTGTATGATGTATCATCTATTTATCTATCTATCTATCTTAGTTTAACCCTGTATTCATCTTGGAGACATCATAGCAAAGTGTTTGTGGTTTTTACAGAAGTGTTTCTTTTTGCTTTGGCACATGAATCAGCTTTGCAGGGTGATGCTCTGAGGAGCTGTGAAGACCTGGGAGGTGGCAGGGACAAGTGTGCCACCCCTGAGCTGCTCCTGCCTTCCCTGGAACATCCCCCTGAAGCCAACACTTATGGTAAGTATTCCTGCTAATGGCATTATTGCAGGAAACACTGAATGGATCTGATGTTGGATACTTGCAGTCTTACCTTTGCTGGTAGCTCTGTGTTAATGGAACATTAATTATTCCTGACTTACAAAGCTGTGGGATGTTGATAAAGGCTGAATTGCTGCTTGAAATGCTGATCCTGACAGTCTTGTGGCAGGCACTAAAGTGAGCTTTTCCCAGTTTTAGGGGGGAAAAGGGAATACATTACTGCTCTGATGGTAGCACTTCAGAGCAAACACATTCCAGTCACATCTCGTGGAGCACTCACCTGAATCCCTCTTGCCTTCAGTAGCCAGTGCCTTTGCACTCAAAAGGAATGTACATCTCCCTTCTCTTTATTTACAATTTTGATGTGGGTTTAGTTCAGTGTGTGTGAACAGATCCCTGCAAGGAGGATGCTGTGACTCCATGGAGCAGTGGGAATTCCCTTCACCTGACAGCTGGCACATGGGAGGAAAACCTGTGGAGCAAGCAGAGAGAGACCAATTCCCAGGGGTGTCACCTTCCCTGCAGTTCTGAATCTGAGCTTTTTGCCTCCAAACTCTGTCACTGCCCATTTCTGTGCCCCCATTTCTGTGCAGTGGCACTGCCATTTCCATGGTATGAAGAGCATGGGAACTGTAGCAAAGCTGAGCACTGGCAGGACTGGGAAACCACAGGGATAAATTTCCTGATGGCCCCATCAGCTGTGTTCAGCTCTTGTCCTCCAAAATCCTCTCCTCCTCAGTGGAAGGAAATAACCTTGCTGTAGGAGGAAATAACCTCCATCCCTCCCCAAAGTCCCCACCTGTGTGGCAGGGGAAGGGTGAGGAAGGGAGGGGAAATGCTTATGGAGTAGGATTTTGAGGAACCTCCTTCCACTGTCCTGAACAAGCAACCACTTGTGGCCTTCACTGCAGGACAAAAATGTTCCATCTCTCAGAGGGTGTCTGAGGTTTCTGTTTGTTTGTTTATTTAAAAAGAAAGCATCTGGCATTTGTGTGCAAACATGAGTGAGTCATTTGAATTAGACTCAGCACTGCACTCTCCCAGCTAGAAGGGAGGAGCTGAGAAGGAGCTGCACACCCTCAAGGACTGCTTTCCAAGGATCAGGAGGGGACACAAATTTAACTTTTACCTCCCTCCTCATCCCACCTCACCACGACTCCTGAGAGCACTTGCAGCCCTCTCAAACCCCTTGGTGAGCACTTTGAACCCCGAGCTCAAACGGGTCTCTGGGAGGCTGCTGTGCCCTCTGTGCAGAGCCCAGCACCTGCCTCTGGGTCTCTCCTAGGAAAGCAGATTATTTCTGGCTCTGTCCTTTCCTCAGTGGCAGCTGGAACCACTGGAGTCCATTAAAATGGGGATCCATTGCAATGCTGGGGCTGCAGGAACTTCTTGAGTTCCTTTACAGGAGGAAATTTCCCAAAACATTTAAATATCTCCAGCGGTGTAACGCTCAGAGGGTTCCAGTTTTGGGAAAAAGAAACCTTCCTGCTGTAGATTTATCTCTGGGAAGGAGCTGTGAGCTGTCTCCCAACAGGAAAAGGTACTCCTGTGTCAGGTGACACCTGCACCATCTGTTCTGTCACTGGCAGCACGATGCTGCTGTGCTGCTGTGCCAAGTGTTTTCCTTCTGTAAAGCTTACACACTCCAAGATTTATTAGAAAGAAGCCACTTGATTTTGTTTCCTGCTTGGTTTTGTCATTTCTGCTCCTCAGGCCTTTACTATAGAGAGAAAAACAACAGAAGCAACTCCAGCACCTGGGATGTGTTTGAGAAATGGAGAGATCTGTGTGATCCAAGCTGAAAATTCTCCCAAGAACCCAGAGAGATGCTCTTGTGTGTTCCTCCCCTCTGTCATAGTGAACTCATTCGTCTCCTGAGTTGCTTTTAGGGATGGCTGCTGGGTGATGCACAGAAACTCTCCTGGAAGGGAGAGCACAGACTTCCCCAGGCAGTGCTCAGCAGTGAAGGTGCTCAAATGGACTTTCCTGGCTGCAGAGCAGGCTCAGGACATGCAGGTCCAACACCCCTGTTCATGGGAGCAGTTTGCATTTGAGGAAAAACTATAATTAAAAAAAAATTATTTTAGATAGATGTAGCTTAATCTCTTTTGGCTTTGGAAGCAGCTGTGCCTCTGTGTGTGGAACAGCTTTACTTTAGGAAACTATGCCAGCTCCAGAGGCTCTTTGTGCTGCACCAGCTTCCATGTGGAGATGAGCCCTTGGTGTCCCTCCATCTCCTGGGGGTGTCCCTTCCTGTGGGCAGCTGGGCCCAGGCTCTTGAGGTGTAAAAGGGGAGTGAATTTGTGTCTTTCAGTTTGGAAGAAGTGATGCAGCTGGTTTGTCTGCTGAGGTGGAGCTTGGATGGCTCCCAAAGCTTGCTCTGGTGTTTGGTCACTGTCCCACAGGCTTTGCAAGGAAGGTCACTTAATTTTGGGCAGGATTCTTCAAACTCCTGGGTACTGCATGCTCCAGAGTGCTGTGTGGATGGAAGGCTAGAGCTGAGCCACATAAAAGCAGATATGAAGGAGAGAGTAGGCACCTTTCATGGTTAAATTAATTGGAAACCAGGATGCCCAAACAGGGACAATGCTGCAGGGAAGGGTTTTGGTGATCCTTATTTTGTGAGGCTGAAAAAGGACCCCTGCTTAGACAAGAGAGAGAGCAGATATCCAGGGCTAGAAAGGTGAGTGAAGGAGGGGAAGGACAGGTGAAGTGGCTGCTGAAGGAATCACAAAACACCCAGGAGTGTCTGCAGAGGCCAGGCTAGAGCAGTAATTAATCCTTTGTATCCTGACAGCTGCCTGCAGAGAAGCAGAAACAAAAGATCGTGGTCTGACAGCGATTAATGCATCGTTACTCGTCAGATTAAGACTTTTGGAAGTGGGTAGATAAGCCCTGGGCCGGGTTGTTGATTGTGTTTGGGAAAGGCTGGCAGTGTGGGGGGAGCTGGGCTCCGGCAGCTGCTGACCACAGGCACTTACTGAGCTTTGTCTGAGCCCCAGCTGTGAGCGGGACACGAGCAGAAACGCGTGTGCAATTTATAAGAAATTTTATGCCAAAAAGCTCTGCCTCAAGCACGGGTTATAGCGAAAAAGCGACAAAAGCCAGAGCCGAGCCCAGCCCGTGTCACCCTGGCACCTGTGCAGGGCATGGCAGAGGCTGCAGTCCCCTGCCTAATCCTCACTTTCCGAGGTTTCTAAGTTCTCAACGCACAGATTTTTGGCAGTTTTTGGAAGAGGGATTTGCTGAGGAGCAGATCTCCACAAGGGCTGGAGAAGGAGGATGGCTGTAAGCTCTGCTCAGCCCTGGTTTGCTGGGCACGAACAGGGCATCCCTGAACACATCCCTCCCCCTGGAGTGCCCAGCTCTTCCAGCCTCATTTTCCAGCTTCACTCCCAAAGTGTTTTGTTTTGTTTGCCGGATGTTTCCTCTTGTTTTCCCATTGTCATTCCCTGTGAGGAGAGCTGCCTCATTTCTTCTGCAGAGTAACACAAAGCCAAAGAGCCTTCCCACATCCCCCCAGGCTGGGCTCATTGTCTGTAGGGGCACCAAGGAGCTGCCCAAACCCTCCAGAACTCCCTTCCCTGAGGATGTGCAGCTGTGTGCTCGGGCTGATGGAGACTGGTGGAGCTCCACCCTTGTTGGTCCAGCTCATACGAGCCGAAAACGTGGCTTAAAGTGAATCACTCTGCTGGAATGCAGCCAGCTGAAGCATAGCTGTCCCATGGGATTGCTGAGGAGTGAAAGTTGCTGCCACCCTTTTTGATTGATTGACAAACAAGCCACAGATCTGCCATGGAGGAAAGGCTGCAGTGCCACCTGTGAGTCCCTTTGCCCTCTGTAAAGTGTCCCTGCTTTTGGAGAGGGGTACAGATGGTCCCATTATTTGTACAGCTCCATCAATGAGCTCACACCCCCATATTTTGTCTTTATTTTTTTTTCCTTTTTTTGAGTTTTTTGATTTCTTGGGGGAGCCCAACTTGCTGGTGCCACTTCTTGCAGTTAGGGGTAGGGCTGCAAGACCACGGGCTCCAAACTCCACAAACTCCAAAAGGGATCAGGAGATGGAGCAAGACAAGACAGGGGCAGACTGCCAGCCACTGCCACCCTGGGGCTGCCCATGTGTGAAATCCCAGGATTTTTCCAAGGTGAAAGGCATCAGCAGCCGTGCTGGCTGGTGGAGCAGGAGTGAGCACGGCCAGCCCTACAAAGCTGCAAAGTCCTGGAAAGAGCTGCAGTGCTGGGAAAGCGGAGTTGATTAACTCCAGATTTTCCCAGAGTGGCTGGCACGCCAACAATAGGGTCTGAACACAAAGGATCCCTTGCAGATATAAATCAGGGGAAGGCATCTGCAGAGGCTCCTGCCAGCCTGAGTCACACAGCCCCAAGTGCCAGCTGCTGGGTGGCAGCGGGCCCACAGCTGAGTCACAGCTCCAGTGGTGCCCCCTGAGCTGCAGTCCTGATCAGCAAAGCCCCTGAGAATGTGCTGGGCTGGCTGCAGGGCTCAGTGCCCCAAACACAGGGCTTGTCCCTCACTCATGGACAAAGGGAATGTCTTGGTTTGAACAGCCAGGTGTCTGCTAAAGAAGGCAGGAGCTTCCCTTGAAATGGAGAATGTAAACTCCTTCTCTCTGAATTATTGTAATTTTAAAATTAAGGGGCTTCTCAGGCAAAGATATGGGAGTAGGAATAACAGTTCTTTACTAGGAAAATTTAAAAAAATACAAATGCAATACTATAAACAAACAGGAAAAAAAAAAAAACCACAGCCAGAGTGAGAGCAGGAGCTGTCCCCTGTGGCTCAGGGTGTTGGTGGCAGTGCCATCCCATGGTGTCACTCCTCCTGCAGTGACAGATGTGGCTCTGCTGCAGCTCTGATCCTGTACAAGGGGGGAGTTTTCCTCTGGAGCTCCAGGGCTGGTGGAGCTGGGCCTGCTCTTCCTCTGGGAATGCAGAGGAGAAGAGGCTGCTCCTCTGGGAATGCAGTGGGAAAAGGCTGCTCCTCTGGGAATGCAGAGGGAAAAGGCTGCTCCTCTGGGAATGCAGTGGGAAAAGGCTGCTCCTCTGGGAATGCAGTGGGAAAAGGCTGATCCCTGGGAATGCAGTGGGAAAAGGCTGATCCTCTGGGAATGCAGTGGGAAAAGGCTGCCTGTGCTGCTCCAAACCTCAGATTCTATCCAGGCAGGAATGCTCGGCTCCTCCCCCTGGGCAGGGCATCTCCCAACGGGATGATGGAATTTTATCAGCCCTGCAGGGACACTCAATGGCCATGAACAGAAGATAATTAATAATTAATGGCCCATCAACAGCAGATATCTCCAGGAGGGAGGATGGGAAAAGGACCCTTCCCTTTGTGCAAGGCCCTTAAGGAAGGTTTAGCAGAGGGTTGGGTACATCAGGAACAGCTGCCAGGATGGGGGAACAGCAAAACCCCTCCTGTTGTGCTCCTCCTGTGCTCTGTGATGTCTCTCCCCCCTTGGCTCCCCTTCAGATGCTGGGGGAGCTCACTGGCAAGTGAAAGGTTTCTGGTGGGTAAGTGAGTAATTGTCCCTTTTTTGTTGGGCTTGTTTGGGGTTGTTGGTTTGATTACAGGGGAAATACCATATCTGGGGCCTGATGCCAGGTCAGAACTGGAGCTGGAACTTTAAATACAAAGCCCCAGAAGGTCCTGTAGGCTGGGCCCTCAGCCTTGTGCTCAGCTCTAAGACACCTGAGCACTGAACAATTTTCCTGCTGCTGCTGAGCACAGTGGGACATGGGGAGTGTGTTTTGCTGTTCAGATCTGTCCTGAACTTGCTCCTTTTCATGTCCTTTTTAATAACTGATCACCTTGAGCCTTCCCATTTTGATTGGAGTATAAACTTTTCATGGGGATGTTTTCCTGTTTGCACCCACCCCGCAGATCTTTGATTGGGACCTTGCTGGTATTTCTGCAGAGTAAATAGAGTTATCATACGTATCCAGAACTTAAAATTCAGGTCAGAGCAGCTTGTGTGGGTGCAGGGATGAGCATATCAGAGACAGGCAGAATAAAGTTCAGTTCTTTTTCTTTCCTTTTTGTGCTGCAGGACAAACCTTCCCCAAAAATGGAAGCTTTGCCACATGTTTTCTATCACCAGCCAAATAAGATATCTTGTTTGTTAGCATTCTGGGTCAGAGAAATAACTCAGGCTCTGGGCTTAGCTTTTTTTCTCCCTCACAGTGGCTTCTGCTGAATGATAATCTTTAAAACTTTGCATGTGGGGGATCAGATCCTGACCCCCACTACATCTGCTCTGCACTGCTGCAGAAACTGCCCAGCAAGAACAGAGTGAGCTGAGTTGGTTCCTACAAGCACTGGGAAGTTTTTCTGCACTGGAGCAAGGGAAAAATTAAGCTGGAGTGGGCTGGAATTACTCACAGAGCTCGCTGTGTTGAGTAACCCAGTAGTTTTCTTTAAAAACTGAGTACCTGGTTTATACAGATTCTATTTTCACTGTTTAAAACTGGCATTTTGTTTTAACAATAATTCAATCTTGGCCAGTTTATTTATTAAAAAAAAAATCTGCACTGAGTTTATCCATAACTATCCATCTCTGGAATTTCAATTTTGCCCATTGTCCATTTTCTCACAACTTGGCAGTAGTCTGAGCTTTCCTCAGAGGGATGGAACAGAGAACGAGGAGGAAGTTTCTGTTTTCATTATAATGTAATATTAAAAAGCATCAGTTTTTGTGGGAGGAGGATTTTAGTTTTGTTTTCCATCGAAACCTTTTCTTTGCTTGTGTTTTTCTGTTTTTAAACTGGCGAGAGGATTTCAGAGGCTCCATTTGCACGTTTATCTTTAGGAATGATAATGCTGGGATCCTGCTGAATACTGCAGAACAGCTGCTGCACACTGCCCTGATCATTACCCCTCAGTCTTTCCAAAGCCCTTCTCTTTCTACCCCACTGGGGCTGCTTTCTACCCCACAGGCAGCTGCACACCACAGTGGGGCCCCAGGGACACCCACAGCTACAGGAAAACACCAGGGAAGGAGGGAAAAAGCACAGGCACTTTCTAGCTGCACCTTTAGCCAGGACTTTGCTGTTTTGCTGCTAGTAAGGGAATTGTAATTTTTTAAAAAAACCCCTCTTTTTTCTCCCAGGTTCCCACAAGGATGCACACTGTTCCCAAAGGTTCTGGGAGTCTGCTGTGCACCCCAAGCCCCACTGAGGAGGGTCACTGCTGATGTGGGGGGCTTGAATTCTCCTCCTTTGCTCCAAGAATTCTGCTGCTGGCTGTGCTTCTCTACCTGCTGTTTGCAGCAAGCACTGGTCACAGATGTAAGCTCATTAATCACCCCAAGCCATGCTTCCCTGATTCCATTTATAGCTCCATTCCCTCTCTAGTCCTTCTCACAGCCCCCACCTTAGTCACCACTCACTTCTTGGAACCTGGGCTTTGCTTTTATTTAAGCTTGGAGTGGATAAAGCATGAAAAAAAGAGGAAAATGTGGAAAGGCAGAGTAACACCACAACAAAGTGTGTGTAGGATCCATTTAATGTTAGATTTCTTGGCCTGAAGTGTACTGGCAGAAGAGTGGCAGCAAAGCTATTGCCTTAAGTGAAACAGAGACCATTTAGAGGTTAATGGGCACAGGACAGACAAGCAGGAGCCCTGGCACCCCTTGGGATCTCCTGTGTCCTGCCAGCAGCCAGGATTGCTCTGCTGGTCAGCAGTGCTGGCCTTGGCCACCAGCCTGGCTCAGCCCCACGGGCAGCCCACAGGAGGAGGGGAAGGGGCATGAAATGCAAAACTCTCTGCAGAGCTGTTTGGGTGCCCAAACATGCAGAGAGGCACTTCTTGGCCTTTCAAAGGCGTGGTGGATTGAGCACCTCTTCCCCTCCTTCTCCCCTGACCTGGGTGTCTGCAGAGCTGCTCCTCTCCCTCCTCTCTGCTCTGATGTCTGCACAAGAACTGATTTTATTCCCTTCTCCCAAATGTCACAGAGGCACTGCTGTCATTCTGGATTGTCCCAGCTCTGGCCAGCAGCAGGGCTGTCTGAGAGCCCTGTCAGATGTGGGGAAAGCTTCCAGCAGCTTCTGGAGAGACCCCTGCAGCCCCCCATCCTCCCAAACCAAATACACTAATTCCTTTGGGAGACTGGAGGGAGAGAGGAGGAAAATTCCCATTTCAGGGACGGAGTCTGAAGAGCCTGACCCACTTGGAGTCCTTGGGGAATCTCACAAGGCACCTCTCTTCATGTCTAGGCTCCTAAACACCTTGGCAAATCTGAAAAATTTACATCAAGTGATTCGACAATTATCTCTAATTTCTTACCTGCCTTCAAGTAACCACGCTGATGAAGAGGATGTTGATAATGTGGGGATTATGGTAAACCCAGAAAAAGCTCTGTGGGGAACTGAAAAATTGGGGTAGACACTAAATCTAGAGAACAGTAGTGAGATTAAAAAAAAAAAAAAAGTTACTGCCTTTTCTAAATAGGCATTTTGTGAGTATAAATTTTTATGTGCCTTTTATCAATACCTAAAATGGCCTAATTTGTCAAAAACTCTCTCCCACAAAATGAAGGCCACTTTCTGGTATCCCCAGGGTAAGCATCAAGCACCCAAGGCATGCAACTGCTAGTTAAAAAACAGGAGAACTGTGGAAAACTAAAATAAATATGCATCACTGAGCAGCTTTAAAATCATAATGCAGTGACTTGAGACTGCTTTCAGGTCATGCTTAAAGTAGTGCACTTTAAAGCCCAGTAAATGATTTGTATTCCTCTGTCTTGTGTGGCTCTTGGGAGCTTTCTGAATGTGCAAACTCTGTTCTGTTCAAGGGGAAAAAGGCAAACCACACTTGAAAACTGCTTTTGAGAAGGTCTTTCTCAGAAAGACTTAAGAGCCTTGGGCCCTTTTTTGTTTTCTTAGAAAACAGGAAATGAATTTTAGTTCTGCAGTTGGTTTCTTAGGCGAACTTGCTTTCTGTGATCACTTGTGGAATGCTGCAGAAACCATCTGAGGGCATTTTCAACGCTCCCAAAATTAAAACCAAATCGCTTGAAATGGCGCCAGCATTTTAATGAAAATTATTTTCTTTAAACAAACACTCGAGGACTTTCAATTTTGTTTTTTTTCCAATCACAAGAGTGTTCTTAACCTAAACACCTTTTCTTGGTGGTTTTTACAAGGGCCCTGTCTGCAGTGCCACAGCCAGATGTGTGTTAGGATGAAATCAAATTAAAGATCTTTTCAGCTGCAAACCAGATGGGCAAGGAAATGCTGAATTTTCACCCAGCACGGAGTTGTAAGTGGTGCAAACACCAACTCTGCCCACAGAAATGCCTGGGCAGAAAGAGCAGCAGGGGCTTTCCCTGCATGGTAAATGCTTTTAACAACTTGTGGTGGTTTTAGTGCTGGTTAATCGCTGCTGCAACTTCCTGTTGTGAGTGGGATTAGAAGAAAGGTAAAGTAGGTTTGAAACTTTGAAAGGGTATAAAGAAAAATTTATTGATAGTAATTAAAAAGGAAGAGTGGTATGAATTAGAACAAAACTTTTGGAATACTTTTTTCTATAATATTTTCTTTTTTTTTTTTTTTTTTTTTGATAATGTAAAGAAACAAAACCTAAAATTTTAGTTAGTTTCATATTTTTAAAATAGTCTTTTTCTGGTTTACTTAGGGAGAGAAGTATTTTTTGTTCTCTACAAGGGAAAAAAAATAGTTTTCTTGTGGTTTTCTTTGTGAATAGCAGTTGCTTGGGGAAATTAATAATTGTGAAGTCTCTTATATTCTACAAGCTTTTTCTATAGCTTGTTTATGGGTTATGTTAATTTATGGGGTATTGTTTTAAAGATGAGCTGTTTAAAGGTAAAAGTTCTTATTATTTATCTTTAAAATTATCTTTATATATTTATATATATAAACTATATATCTTATATATTATAATAATATATAAATTATATAATTTTTTAATATATATATATAAAAAAAATTTTAAAAAACAATTGTGATGTTTTTATGTTGTTTCTTTACACGTTTAGATGTAAAGTGCTGTCACTCCTTGGCTGAGAAGGACACGTGGAAGGAAGTGACCATGCAGCACATGGGATCCCAAGGCTTCCCTGTGTTTCTCCAACATATTGTATTTTCTGATATTCACTGAGAGCTTAACCAAAAATGCTGAAACCTCCCAAACTTTACTGGCCTTTTCATATATCCATAGGTAAACTCTTTAAAGAGATGCTACTAAAAAAAAAACCAAAAAAAAAAAAAAAAAGAGCTACATAAAACCCTTTCAGCCCTATTGCTATGGCCATGGCAGCCCTTCAGATCCTGGCTCCAGGATATTCTTCTTGGACAGAAAATGCCATATATTCTGAAGATAAATGAAGATAAATGCTGTTACCCTCAGCTCGCTTCTGCTCCGCTCTCTGGGGCTGGAACTGCAGAGATGTTGGTGCAGACAGGGCCTCCCAGAGGCTTCTGCTGGCTGGGGAAAGGATGTGGAGTGTGTCCAAGTAAGAAGATTCTGGAAGGAATTTGTGGTGGCCTGTTGTTCCACTTTCAGCTAGGAGATGTGAAATTTCCTTTTCCGGACGAGCACGTTTGATGTTTTGCACACGAGAGCAATTCCTTCTTGTCAGACTGAGCATTTCTGCTAATTTAATGAGCCAGCCACACAAATGGACTACATTAGTCACTGGAAAGACCTTTTCAAGCTCCACAAGCATGTTTGAGACCTCTTGATAAAGGCAGTAGCATGCTGGACTTTGACAAGCAGAAAGAGCTCCCAAAGTATGCAAGTTATCCCTGGCATGTTGTATTCTCAACATGTCAGGGAAACGTGGATTATTTTTACACAAACAGGCAAAGCAAAATGGTTCCTTAGCAAGCTCCCATGAACATTCTTGGACCCTGAGAAGGAAAAGGATAAAGAAAAATGATTGCTCCTGAGTTAGGTTGCTTAGATGGATGTGTTGTCACGCATTCAGAAGTTCATTTGCACCAGTTTGGACCCCTGATGAATGGTGGAGGGAGTGAAGGATAAGCCAGAGAGAACAAACAAGGACCATGAATTAATCTGGATGTTTTATACTTGAGTGCAATTTTTTTTTCCCCCATACTGTGAATTTATCTTCGAGTGTAGAGTGTGATGAACTGCAAACAGTTTTGGAAGTCCTTTTAATAGCTGTGAAGGTGTGGAGAGGGAAGGGATCTCTGGAGCTGAGCAGGCCAGTGTGGAAAGGACAAGCCAACATCTTGCTGGAAACCACAAAGCAGAAAAACCCCTGAGTGTCCTCAGCTCCCCTGCAGCACACAAATTTGGCCTGAGGTCTCACAAAAAAATATTGGAGGCTGTTCTGAAACTCCCTGTTGAGGATTGCAAACGCTGACTTGAATTTCTAGGCAAAGACAAATAGATATCACAGCTCTGGCCTCAGCTTGGTGTTCCATGTCTGAGCTGGTGTTACCATGCAGGGTGAATTAGACTGCCTCAGCCAAAACCCAGCTCTGACACCCACCAAATAACCCTGTGGTTATGGTAAAACAATAAAAAGTACTGCCTGACCTCAGCACTTTTTTTTCCATTTCAGTGCAAAGAGCTATTTTCCCACACAGAGAAGGGATTTTTAACAGAAAAGAGGTGTAAAGCATGCATAAATGGTGACACTCAGTGTGCATCCTCATCCATAATTCCTTCTGTGGGCTGTGTTTACTGATTCCATGCTGATGTGATTTCCTGTTGTTCATCTGAATCTCCGCTCCTGAGAACTTGAGTTCAATCCTAAATTTTGCTTTTATTTTTAGGCAGAATATCCAGCAAGTTAAAAAACAGCACCACAAGGAGGTCCTAAGATGGGGCTTGCTCCAGTTTTCCTGCTGAGCATGTGTTTAGGAATTGCTGCTAAAAAAAAGTCAGAGAGGATGGTGGCTGCTGTGCTGTCACATGGCCTGATACAGCACAGAATCTGCTTAGCATTCCTGAAGGGAAATTACCCAGTGCTGCAACTCACAATTTATAATTGGTTGCATATTAATAGCTAAAAAAGGCAACAAAATCCACTGTGTGTTTAAAAAAAATCAGTAAGTAGGAGTATTACAAGCTGAGCAGTGAAAATCTGGAAGACTTCTTGGCTAGAGCAGGGCTGTGTGCAGTGTTGTTTCTCCTGTATCAATTACAAGCAATTTTAAAATCATCTCCTTCCTTCAAGGAAGGATTTTGTTCAGCAGTTTTGTTAATTTTAATGTTGCTAATGTGATACTCTCTTGGAACCTCTCCCTTGTGTCATGACAGTGAGACATGGTGCCTCTTTTGTCCCTGCCCTTTGGAAAACACATTTACTGCTGCTCATTGCCTAACCCTGCTCTCCTGACTATCAATACCCCTTCCTTGAAAGGAAAAAAAATCAAAACTCAACAGCAGAATTGTTCTTCCCCCCCAGAGTTCATTTTTATTCGTAGTATTTAAAGTAGACTGTGCTAGTGCCTCGTGAAAATTGGGGGTTTAAAATGTATGGTGCTGCATTAGAGTGGAAAGCTCATTATTCAGCACACTAATTATTTCTGAGTCACTGTATTTATGAAATGTCATGTAATAACTACTTCACCACCATGAAAAATAAATAGTGCAAAGGCAGGCACTTTATGATTTTGACATTTTAGTGTATAAACACATTCCCGAGTCTCTCTGGGGGCTACTGGGAATGAGATAAATGACAGATTCAAAAATGACATTGAATTTCATAATCTGTAACATTCCATAGGTATCACTAGTGTTGAGCATTTCATTACAGCCTCAGTGGCTTATTTTGCACGTGTCAAAGAGAAAATGTACAAAGTTGTGGAACTGGGAAGGGGAACAAGGGGGTGAAGCCTTGCAGTGCACACCTGAGAGCCCTTGCATGAGGTGTGGAGGCAGATCCCAGCCATGCTGGTGGTGTAGGGACACAGTTTGTGGAAACTGGGAGTGGGGCTGTGCTGAGCCTCATCCCTGATGGGTACAGCTGTGTGGGACAGGTGCAGATATTGAATTTAATGAGTAATGAGCAATGAGCAATGAGCCAAGCACTGACCAGTCACAAGAAGGCACACAGATGAAATGCATGAGATTAAATATGTAAGAGGCTGCATTGAAGGGCAGAAAAGAAGTTTTCAGCCCTCTGAAGGAGCAGATGCTTGCAGCCTTCCTGGGTGCTGCTTGTGGCTCTGCTGTCCCTCTGCCAGAAGTGCTGGATGTCTGCCATAGTGCTGGGACACCAGAATTCCCCCTCAGCTTTTTTCGTTTCGGGGTGGATTCCAAAGCCCTTGCTGGGGGAGGCTTGCAGCTCACACTTGTCACTAGAGGGTAAGTTTGGGGTTTTGTCAGGCCCTGTGTGAATGACCTGTGAACTCCAGAGGAACTGGGACACCTCGGGTGGCACCTGGCAGTGAGCACAGAGGGGAAGGAGGATGGGTTGCCTAAGTGGGCTTCTGAGTAGTCCTGCATGGCCCCTAAGAACAGTGGGTGGATGCTTAGCAGAATATGTGACTTCAGAAAATGCTGTGCCTAAACCCTTCTGTGCTGCTCTGCAAAGCTTGCCTGGTGTTACCAGAGCTGTGGGTCATTCACTCAAATGCTGGGAGAAGTGTCTTTTGGCATAGTTATCCAGCAATCCTTTTGGGAAAGGGGCAAGGGGTAAGGAAGCAGGCACAGCTCCAGAAAAACTCAAATTGTCACTGAAAATGAGAGTCCTCCCCTTGGTGACACAGTGCAGGACAGCAGCCCCTTGTCAGAGCTGCCAAGCTGCTCCACCTGCACATGAGCACAGAATGGGCCCCTGAAACTGTGGGGATCTGCACATGAGAGATACTCAGGGAATTGGTCAGCTTCCAGGAGGAAAAAGTGTCCTGAGAGCCATTTCCTGATTCAGTAGTGAAGTCGTCATATCAATATAAAATGTAATGTGATTGTCCACGGCCCTAATAAAATCTTGACTTTTCCACCAAGCTTTCATCTATAAAAATCAAATTTATCTGGCGTTCGTCTGCATTTTGAAAGGGATAGGGATTGTTTGAAACAGATTTGATAGTAGTCCTTTATGGTAAGTTAATATAGGAGAACAATAATTTGTTGCATTTTCTTCACACAGAAACAATCAGCAGGGAAATGTGCATAATAATTGTCTTTGTCCTTCATTGTCACAGGCCATTAGCTAATGAATTTAAGCTGTTCTTGGCTCTTGCTCCAGTAAGAAAATGACATTAGAGATCTCGTAGCCCTGGTATTATATAAAACCTTTCAGTGGGTTTTATTTTAGTCTCGCTGAGGTGACGGGCTGAGGAATGCATCTCAATTTTGTGGTGAGCAGTGAGGTCAGCGTGGGCTGATGCAGGGGGTCAAGCTGAAGGGCATCCACAGAGATGGAAGCTGCCAAGGGCCAGCTCTCTTTGGCTGCTTCCTTATGCTTTAGCCAGACTTCTCTTGCCTGCTCTTGTGGCAGTTTCTGGTTCAGCTTTTGGGTGGGAAGATTTGCTCAACTCATTCCAGCAGCACCAAGATTCATGCTAGGGAAAATCAGTAGTTTGGGCAATGCTTTAAATAAACAACAGGCTCGTGTGAAGTTGTTGGGTTTTGCTGCCTATACAGTTTGCCTTCTCAACAAAGAGGCTGGCAGAAGAAAACCCTGTGAGGGAAGAGGTGGTTTTCAGTGGCCTGAGCAAATAGCAAGTGGTGAAAATAGCAGATTTTCAGTGGCCTGAGCTGTGGCTGCTGCACTGGACAGCGGGATGTGCAGGGCAGCAGATCCCAGACAGAAATAACCCATGAGCTCAGTTGGGCTGCCAGAATGGTGTGCAGAGCATCAGGAGCATGAGGCAAAATCCATACCACTGACATTTGTGTTTGGCATCTTCTAAGCACCAGAAAAAGGACCTGAAACTTCTGGGCATTACTTTGTATCTGAGCTTTTAGCTCAGGGATGTCTTGGAAGGAGGATGGATGGTGAGTGTGTGTCCTGGTTTTGCACAGGAGGCATTGACAGGAGTGATGTGAGGCTTCCAGCCACTACACACCTCTGTGAAAAACACATTAAAAACTAAAGGAAAATTGTTCTGATTCTTATTACTCTTTAATTAGTATTAATAAATTTTTCTTTATAGTTTTAAACCTACTTGAGCTTTCTCCTAATCCTACCTGACAACAAAAAATGAAGTACATTACTATAAACCCACCAGAGTGTGTGACACACATGTGCTGCAGACACTCTGAGCAGAACATTGCTCTGCAGCATCACTCTGTGCCTGCTCAGGGATTGTTGCTTCTGTGACACCACAGCAGCCAAGGGCTGGCAGTGGCAAAACATCAGACAAATTCATCTCTCTCTGATAATTTCCTTTTCAACATCATTGAACTGTCATTTCTCCTGGGCTTTGCCAGAGTGTTTGATATATCTGTTGTTTCCCAAAACAGACAGATTCTGCTAGCTTGGCTGATAGGGGAATTTCTGCCAGGAAGAGAGATTCTGAGATTCCTCTACCAGCCTTGTGCAGGTCCTTTGCTGAGCTCTGGAGCTCTGGTGAGGGACGAAAGGAAGGCATCTTGGGCACTGATTAGGTTGCATCTCTTAGTGCAGCAATAGAATTGTTCCCAGAGCTTCACCTGGGCTGGGAGCACATTTGCTGGGGTTTTGGGATTCTACTTTTTTTTTTTTTTACTGGAGAGAAACTCATGGACACCTCCAGATCTTTAACTTCAAAACTAGTGATTCAAGGTTGCCCCAGGTACAGGAGTGTCATCTATCTCCACTTAGGAAGTAGCCCCAAATAGAGATTTCCTTTTTTTTTTTTTTTTCAATTGACCCTCTACATGGCTGACAAAGCAGTCACTCCTTCTAGGCATGTGTGAGGAGTCAGTGAGATGCCTAAAACCAATCAGAGAAGAAAAAAAATTGGATTTCCCATCCCAAGACCATGGATGAAGGGTATCTACACTGACCAACCTCCTCCTTCAGCCAAGACTCACTGAGGACTCTGCCACAGGGATCCACAGTCTTTCAGGCTGCATGTCCTCCACAGCTCTTGCAGAAGAATTTAACAGAAATAACAGAAATAAAATTGTGGAGTGAGGGAAACAGGAGGAGCCCAAACATGACCATGATCTGGAAAAAGAAGTCCTACATCCCATTTGACAGCTCTTTTATTTTTGGAAGATAACTGTCCCCATGTTTTCTGACAGTCTAAAAAGTTTAGAGGGAGATCAATGATTTAAATCTCTGTGGGTTAATCTGGGCAAAAAGAAGAACAGTTGCTGAGTCTGGAATTATCTAACTTGGCTGTGATTATCTAATTTAATTTCCAGATTAGCTAGAGGTATTTATCTAACCTGGGTGGCTGCTGAGGTATTAAAAGTAGGAATGGGAAAGTTTGCAGTGATTTTTACAACACAGTTAATTGCTTGTCCTCTCAAAGCTGAGTCTCTGCACACCATTTCACGCCTGCCCAACACCATTACTGCCAACTCTTGTCCCCTTTAATGTCTTGCACACATGAGCAGCTCCTTGGGGTTCTTTTCCATGTGCTGTAACCCTGATAATTGTACCTCTTCTCCAGGCTGAAGGCCACAGCAGAAATCTCTATTTCCACTCTGTGCTTTGAGATACTTTTCCTAAGCACCAGTGCCCCATTGTGTGATGTTTGGGATTCTGGCTGGACAAGCTGTTAGCTACAAATTTTTCCCCCCTTAAGTCTGGTCAGAGCACCTTTTTGTGTAACAGATTGTCTTATCACATCTGGAAGGTAATTGCTTCTCCACTTGAATATATTCTCATGACATATATTACATTTGGGCAAAGAGGAGTTTCCTGAATAATCTTTAAGGACAGCTGTGTTATGTTTTATGATTTGTCTGGTAGCTACAGAAATGCTGATAAAAGGCTTTACATTTTTCCAGCTTATTATTCTGGTTGCGTGTCTCCAGCCACTGATTGTTGGCCAAACAGGATCACAGTAGGAAAAAATGCATGGGGCTGTACAACCTTCACTCCTTGACCTTCCCAGCACTGAATCTGCAGTTTCCTTAGTGCCACCATGAAGCATCTACAGCAGGGTAATCAGAGATTCCTCACAGCCAGGATCCTGCAAAGTGGGCATGGGAGCCAGGAAACAAGCCTGCCTCTGAACTTGCTCCATCTCTTCTTTTCTCCCAAAACTCTTAGGAAGAGCTCCACTGGCTTCACCCTCCTGTCAGAGAGCTGTGGAGGGGGATAAGGTCCCTCCTGAGCCTCCTTTGCTCCAGGCTGAGCCACCCCAGCTCCCTCAGCTGCTCCAGACCCTTCCCCGCTTCACTGCCCTTCCCCTGACACTCTAGCACCTCAATGTCCTTTTTGTCCTGGGGGGCTCCAACTGAGCTCAGAACTCCAGGTGTGGCCTCACCAGAGCCCAGGACAGGGGGTGATCACTGCCCTGGTCCTGCTGGCCCATTATGTGCTGTTTATTCTAAAAGGAGAGGGAGGAAGGCATTCTTTGCCTCATTAGTGCTGCAGGATGTCGTATACAAGCATAATTACACTCTGCAAAAAGGCCAGGGAGACCACACAGGAAGGGTATTGAAGAACTGGAAAGGGCACAGGAGACACTGAGCATGACAAAAAATTGAAAGTTGCTATTTATGGACAAACTATTGGCTGCTTCTTCTGCTGCTTTTTTTTTTTTTTTTTTTTTTTTTTTTTTTTTTTTTTTTTGAGGGGAAGCAAGGGCTACTAAAAGGTGTAAATAAATTTAATGGGTATAAATGTAATGACAAAAGTCATTCAGACCATTGCATTGCAAGCTGACTGACAGGTGAGTTGATAATAAACTTGGAGAAAGCATCACTAATGCAGAGTGTTCTGATCTGGGGCAGGGAAATGCTTTTTGTAGCCTGGGGTTTCCACCATCAGTGCCCCATCTTTGCTCTTGCCTCCACAGGCTGAATTGCATTGTGACTTCTGCATTTCAGGAATGTGACTCCTGTCCTTGACCTCCTCTGCAGGAAAATACAACGTGCCCTTTACTGCTGAGTGGTTTGGGAGGAATGTCAGCCAGACAAAGCACAGCCAGGTGAGGATGTTTTCCATCTGCTCCTTTTCTGAACCATCCTGCTTGACTTTGCCTACAAGAGTTTGGGCAGTGGGGTTAGGAGGAGTGGCCAGGGGGAGAGCAAAGGGGCTGTGACATGAGGCTGTGTTATGGGAACTGGAATTTTGGGTATCTTCTGGCACAGAGCCTGGAGGGGAGGCACAACAGGGTCTCAGCACACACAAGAGCAAGTGGGAATTGCCCCTTCCCACCTGCCAGTCTCACAGCCAAGCTTTCTGAGCACAAATAAAATGGGATATTGCACACACACACACAACCCCTTTCAGCTGTCACTGATATTTAGCAGAGGGAATATTCAAACCATTATTCCCTCCAACACAGAATGGCTGCTGGGTGTTCCCAGACCATGTCAAATGACATCTGAGTGGAATTTTATCAGCAATAAACAAGAAACAAATGAAGAAGGGAGGATTAAAAAATTCCTTTTTTTTTAAATCTATACTATGATTTATTATGTATATATATATATATATACACATGGATTTTTAAATTACTGTTGGAGTGTGAGAAACAAAGAAAAAGAGCAGAGAATGTAATGTTACTTTTTACAGGATGGAGGGCGTCAAACACCAGTTAGGGACATGCTGGGGAGCAGGAGGGAGGTACTTTACACACCTTACTGAGGTCAGTGCAAATCCTCCACTACTTTCATCAACAGGGGATCAAAGGTTTGATGGGAATCTAGAAATACAAGGAGGTCCAAACGTGGCAGGTGTAGGTAACCTCATGTACACAGACCTTTGCCTCAGAAAGCAGAATGTTCTTGCCAATCTGACATAATCCAATTCCTTGATTTCCTCAGTGACATTTCTGCAGGCTCATGCACAGAAGGACAGGGAAATGGAGATTTATGACAGCTATTGCTAGCAAAGGTCATTTCTTGATTGGTGAACGACCTGTCCTTAGTCACGATGATGACGAAGCGTTGAAGGAGAAGGGAGAGGCTGCAGAGCTTTAAAGCTTGACAGGGAATAACAGAAATAGAGCACAGATCACCTCTCTGCTTGGGCCAGGAAGCTTGAGCTCTTCCACCATCAGTCAAAGCCAGGGAGCAGGAGGCAAAATCCAGGAAAACAAAAAAATACACAGGGATTTCTGTGGAGGTTTTGAGGGAGGTCTGAGTGTCGGGGTAGCAAGGGGAAAAGAGGAGCCACAGAGCAGTTTTTGGGTAGTAAGGGTGTCCTGGGTGAAACCAGCTGCTTATGAAGAACAGGGGCAGGTTGCTCTGGGGCCTCCCTGGTCAGCCCCACCAACTTCCCAGCTCGAGCACTTGTCACTTCCAGGACAACAGAGATGACACATAAACAAAATATACACGAAATATACACAAACATATACACAAATACACTTCCTCAGCCCAACAACTTCCCAGCTTGAGCACTTGTCACTTCCAGGACAACATAGATGATACACAAACAAAATATACACGAAATAGACACAAACATATATACAAATACATTTCCTCAGCTGTCCTTCCATGGGCAAGCGAGCAAGGCAGCAGGAAGAAAAATATGTGTAAATATCACTGCTTCTTGAATGTTACTGTCTATAGCTGTATACTATATATGTATGTACGGACAATGTATGTGTTTGTAGAGTTAGAATATATATTAGTTTTAGTAAGCTGACAATGTGGGGATAAGGGGTGCAATGTCCTTTATGATCCCCCTTGTTATCCCCATTTGTCTGTGTAGCTCGTACGGTTTAAATAGATTGTGTCATATACATTAAATAATTAAATGGTAACTACCTATTCATCACATGACTATTGAGAGATATCATAGAGATTTGATACTGTACCTAAAGTGAAGCAACGTTTTTTTTGTCATCAGAAGGACCCTTTTGGGAGTCACACAGGAGTTGTTCACTCAGCTACTGACCTTAAAAGAGAGCATTGGGTACATTGGTGTGACCAGCTTTGCCTGTTTTCAAGCTCATAATATTGGGTTAAGTAAGAATGTGACCATTTCCCCAAAGCTGGGGTCTGAGCTGGGTCATTGTCACAAACCTGGCTTGTGGCCAGCAGGCCCAGTCAAGGGATGTTTGCAATATGGAAATGGAGTCAACACAGGGGCTCCTTGCTGACCCATCCCAGTGCTCTGACCCAAGCTTGGGCTCTTCATCCATGCCCTTGCTAATCCTGTTTTGCCATTTTTTGGCTCCTCTGGGCTGTGAGCTGCCAGCAGAAGAGCTTTTGGGTTGGTCTGGTGTAAGACTCAGTGCAGTAAGCTGAGAATGCTGTGGTGGCCTCCAGGTCCCAATCTGCAGCTGGAGATCTCACCCTTCCTCTCACCCTTTCAGATCTCCTGAGGCTTTCCCCAAAATCACAAGAACTGAGCATGGCTGCTCTTAAAAACTGTGAAGCAGGTAATTTGTAGGATAATTGCCTGTGTTGTATTTCTCCCCACACAACAAAGGCCAAGGCAGTGTACCTCCCAGCCTGGTGTAACTCGAACCCAAAAGCTATGAAGGAAATGGAAAATGTTAATAAATAATGATGTTTGAAACACAAGTCACCGAGCAAACCACCAGACCTCCTGTGTTTATTCCACTGGACAGAAAATGTCTGGATCAGTTGGAGGAAAGTGAGATCTTGGTCCTGGGTATGTGTTAGGAATTAGCCTGGGTGCTGCAGGTTATTCAGGAGATCAATCAGAGGAGCTCAGGGATGAACTTTTGGTAATACAGTCAGAATAAAGACAGCTTTTGAAATAAAATCAGCACAACTGATTACTTGATATTTCTCTGGTATGAAGAACCAAGGATCTCTTCAGGGCCACTGGAATTTAAAATTGCCTTGCTTGATCCACTTCACAGCTGCCAGTTTTCCAGCTGGTATTTTCCAAGTCAGCACCAAGCATCTGTGTGCTCCATACTGCATGTTCTCAGGCTGATGTGCTCTGGAAATCCTGGCCTCATTTCCCAAATCCTAAGCAGGTGATCTGCACTTAAAAGGCCCAGTGATGTTTCCCTCAAGTGTGTTGGAATTACTCTGTGTGTATAGACCAGCTGCAAAGCTGGGACAGATAAGAAAAATGTACAAAACATTCAAATTTTAACTTCAAAAATATCTGGGGGGGGCGTGGGGGGAAAGGATTTCCCAAGAAAATCTGTGTGAGTAGTACAACAGTCTGCAACATCTCAGTGTTAACACTTTACAAAAAGGAGAATCACTGCCTCTTCCAGGACAGCTGCTCACAGCTCCACTGTGTTCTCTTCAGTATTTCCCGGTGCTTCCACTCCACAGCTGGCTTGGTCTCCTACTTGGCTGGCTGATGGCTTTAGGATTAGCCCCTGCAGATCTCACAACCACGCTACCCCGACTGGAATTCACCCACAGCCAATGGTGCTTTGGGATCTGTGATGGTTTAGTTCAAAACCGGGCAGAAACACTAATTTGTGTTGTGGTTTTGGTTTGCCAATTCTAACATTTTCTCAATTTAAATTTTTCCCGGCTGATGTACTAAATGTGGTGGGTTTCAGTGCTGGTCAACCACTAGAGCACTTTTTTTTGCTGTGATATAGGATCAGAAGGGAAAATAGGCTCAAAACTTCAAGGAAGTATAGTTTATTAACAGTATCTGAAAGAAAGAAAAGAAATTAAAACCAAACCCCTCAGATATTTCTCCTCTCCCTCCACAACCATTTTCTTTCTCACTGTCAATGTCAAGAAACAAAACTTAAAATTCTAGCCAGTCCACCACTTACAAAATAGCGTTTCCTCAACTCTCTGAGGGAGAGAAGTCCCTCTTGTTCACTTCTCTATATAAGAGGGAAAAAACAATTCTCTTGTGTACACCACAAAGTGCAAGAGATCCTAAACTTAAAACACACCTGTACGGGATCCTAAACTTAAAACACACCTGCACAGGTGTCCAGAGGGGGATGTGGCAACCGGAGCGAGCACCGCTTCATTTTAGATTAACGCGGGCAGCTCCCTCAGGGCACTGCAGCGCAGGGGAGCGCTCAGGCAGCGCGGCACGGACACCACGGCCCTGTCACCGCTTTAACCCCGCAGCTTAAACCGGCCGAGGAGCGCGGTCCTGCCCGCTGCATTTCATTTCCCACCCGGAGCCGCTGAAGGCTCCGCGGGGCCTGCGCTGCGGGGCTCGGCTCGGGCCTGCCGCGTCACCGAGCGCTGCTCGAGCGGGCCCTGCTCCTCCTCCCTCCCGCCCCTCCAGCCGCTCGCTCCCTTCAGCCGCCCCGCGCCCACCTCACGGGAGGCATCGCTGCTTCCCTCCCCGGCTCCCTCNGCGCAGCGCCGGCAGGAGGGCGATGGTGGCGGCGTGAGCCGCGCTGGAGCCGCGCTGTCCGCCCGGCCGGCGCCCGGAGCCGCGGGGAGCGGGGCTCGCCATGGCGCCGCGGGAGCGCGGGGCGCTGCCGCAGTGATGGGCGGCGCTGCCTCTGTGCTGCCGTGTGCTGCCAGCGCGCCCGCCCGGCGGGACCGGCCGCGAGGAGCCGGCGGCAGGTGAGTGCCGCTCGGGAGCCGCCCGGCCCCCGCCGCTCCTCCCNCGTCACCGAGCGCTGCTCGAGCGGGCCCTGCTCCTCCTCCCTCCCGCCCCTCCAGCCGCTCGCTCCCTTCAGCCGCCCCGCGCCCACCTCACGGGAGGCATCGCTGCTTCCCTCCCCGGCTCCCTCAGTCCCTGCCCGGCCCTTCCCTTTCCTTCCCTCCTCGGTTCCCTCCGTCCCGTCCCGTCCCTGCCTGGCCCTGCCCTTCCCTTCCCTCTCCGCCGCTCCCTGGCCCCGGGGCGGTGGCGGGGCCGCGCCCCTCCCGTGACAGCCGCTGAGGAAGCGCCGCAGCCAATCGCCTGTCGCCTTCACGCTGACGGACGGCCGCGCTGACCTATGGAGTAGCCGCTCCTCAGTAGTGGCCCCGCCTCCTCGGGCTCTGTGACCACTCAGAGCAGAGGTGGGGCTGGGGGCGGGACATGAGGATCTGCGATCCCCTCTCCCTTCACCACCTTCCCCGTCTGCTGCGCGAGATGATTGACGTGCCTGACAGCCAANGCCTGGGGCCCCCCCTCCCACCTCAGGCAGCCTCCGGGCCGGCTCCCGTGCCGTCCTAGCCTGACTGCTCCCGGCTTGCGCTTCCCCGTGCTCCTAATGGAGAGGATTTCCCCCCGCAGCCGGCGCAGATGCTGCTTTCCCTTGGAGGGAGGAGACCCACCTGGGCTTCTCCTGCCCCTCTGCGCTGCCCTGGTGCTCCTTCCTCAGGGCGGGATGCAGAGACGTTCCCATTGCGATGTGATGCGGAGGAAGATGGGGAATCCTGGGTAGCCGGGACTCGGGAAATGCCCCTTCCTCTGCCGCCCTCCTCCTCGCCCTGGCATTCGGGCAGCGGCGCTCCCTTTCTGTCCTCATGGCTGATCCCGTTCTTGGGGCAGAGGAATGAAAGCGGGAGGTGTGCTGGAGGAAACAACTGTTACACCTTTTGTCACCGAGACAAAGAACTTCATCTGCCCGTGTGCCTCCCTCTGCGTGCGGCTTGGCAGCACCTCGGCCGCTCCGGCTGGTACCCGGGGATGGTACCCGGGGATGCTTCCCGAAGATGCTTCCCGAAGATGCTTCCCGAGGATTCCCCGTGGCCCCCAGCTTGCCCTCCTTTTGTCGTCGTTGCCAATCGCGATGTTGTTGATAGCGGGATGTGTTGATTATGTTTCCGAGCGGTCTCGTGGTTTGAATTGCTGAAATTGCTGCAGTGTTTTTGTTTATTGTTGGTTTCACTTGGGCTGGGGTGGGTGTGTGTGTGACAGCAGCAGGGGCTGTGTTCCCGTGGTCATTTGCAGTTGTTTGAAATGTACAGATCACGCGCGGTTGCAGCACTCAGGAACAAGTCTATTAACCAATGCTATCTCTGCTTGTCTTGCTTATCTTCCCGTCCTGCAGTCTTCCCTTCATCTGCCGTGTGAAGAGCGATGATTCCATGAGACAGCTTCCTCTCCATGACCTGTCTACTGCTGCTGCCTGCTGCTCCTGCCGTTCCTCTAGACTGGGATTTACCCCGAGGAGGGGAGAGGCAAATTATGAATTGTAGACATCCCATCAAGTTTCTCACACGCTCCTTTTACCGTGTCTGTATATAAATCTGCTAGGATCAAGCACTTTGAAACGTACATTGGTATTCACACAGTTGCTGCTGTGTGGGAGGACTGGTGTTTCTCACCATCATGGCTTCAGTGTGGAAAAGACTGCAGCGTGTTGGGAAGCATGCATCTAAGTTCCAGTTTGTGGCCTCTTACCAGGAACTGATGGTTGAGTGCACCAAAAAATGGTAAGGAACAGCTCACGTTGGTGTGAAAGAGGGTGGGGTAAGTGGCTGGTGCAGAAATAGGAAGGATGTTGCTCACTGTGCACTGTGGTGGGTGCATTGCTCTTGCATCCCCTCACCTTCTCTTGCCAGCCCGCTGCAGAAGCAGCTGCACGAGCTGCTTGTCTCCCTCAGTGAGTGCTGCCTGTGCTGCATGGATACCCTGGGCCTGCTGGGTTTGCTGTGTGCTGCTGATTTTCTGGGCTGGCATTGGTTTTACCCGGCACAGGAGGGTGCGTTTGTTAGCTCGCGTCTGTGACTTGGTGTGGTTTCGGTTGTTGGTTTTGGGTTTTTAGTGGGGCCTTTTAGTTTGATTTTTTTTTATTTTTTTAATATTTCCCATGAGCTCTTTTGCAACTGCCAATTCAGCTTGGTGATGCTGAGGTTTATCTAGTGATACTTGTGCTATTTGTCCAGAGGCACTGGAGATCAGTCCTGGACATGGGTTGGATGCCCATTTTGATTTTTGACTTCCTTACCCCAGGAGGTCACGTTTCTCCTCCTCCTTTTCCATTTTTCCTTCCCGTCTTTTAAGAGGAAGGAGCAAGAGGCAGGTCCTTGGGAATTGCCTCAGGGTGTCTGTTTAGTCAGACAGGAATTCTGTGCAGTGGTGGTCCAGTTGGATGGCTTTGGAGCTGACTAGACAGCAGTTAATGGTGTGGGCCTGGCACATCATCTTTCCTGTGCAAAATGAGCTTAAATAAATCTCCTAGGCAAGACCAGAGGCAGCTTTTAAATAGGGTAAGATCTCTGTTATATATAAATACTTAACTGCTGTTTTATATGTTTGGAATATTGATGTTACTGACATGATTCCTCACGTTAGCGTGAGCATGGAGTGTCAGGGGATGAAGAAAATATTTTCCGGACCTCGTGGACTGAGATGTTCAAATTGCCTTGTAATAAACTGCAGCCTCCTTTCTAAAACTTGGCCTTTCTTCTTGTTGGCAAGTTTGGCACTTGCATTGGCTGCTTTCACTGGTTATGAGTAATTGCCTCTACAAATTTAAATTCTATCTCTTGGAGTAGGGAAATCTCTGTCAAATATGCTGGAAGGCTGCACACTGTTCTGTCTTAAAGGAGCCCTGTCAGGTTAAACGTTTTGGATTTTTCTAGCAAGTTGTCTTCATGCCTAGAATGTTTAAGAAACAGAATTTTTCTGGAAGTGGAACTTGCTTTCACAGACTAAACTACAAATGGAAGTTGAAAGAGAC
Source organism: Dicaeum eximium (assembly GCA_013396995.1). NCBI lineage: Eukaryota > Metazoa > Chordata > Aves > Passeriformes > Dicaeidae > Dicaeum > Dicaeum eximium. The sequence continues at coordinate 1,064,503 of VWZP01000141.1, read as the reverse complement.
TGTCCTGATTGTCTCATGGGATCTGCTGTCCCAAAGAGGTCAGGGAGTTCTCCACAGTAATTTTAGTTGATCAGGTTTATGTCAGCAGTTGGGTTTGTTACTTATTATGTTCTGTTTGCATTAACGAGGCTGTTTTAGGTTTCATTTTTATTTTGATTCAGTCGTTGCTGAGAATTTGCAGAATGCTTCAGCACTAAAGTAGAAATCCTGCAGGGGAATGTTTGCATTGGAATTGCAGCTAACCTTTCCTTGGCTTAAGAAAAAGTTATACACAGAAGTTCTCTTGTGAAGTATCTTATTATTTTAGAAACAGGGAGCTTATTGGTTAATCATAACTGAGAGTGCCCACCTGGAAGAATGTCTGTGTATGAAGCAGTGAGAGAGCCATTCAAAACCTCAGATATGCAACTAATTTTTTGCAAAAAGGTAATTCTTCTGAACCTTCATTTTACATTCTTGAGTTTAAATCTAGACAAGATCAGTGCTTATGTTGGTTATTACAAAGGAGCAGTGTGGTGGTGAAATGTGGATGAATTCTAGGAAAAATCACAATAGGGAAAAACATAACTCATAAAGCCCTTTGAGTGTAAGCTTTTTGATTCTGCTTCCTGTTATTTCAAGAACCTTAACAAAAACATTCTTTAAGCATGCAACCTAAAATATGATAGTTCTGCTGGAAATCAAACTTCTGTAGACACTAAGGGTTAAATATTTATGTATTTTGAGAGCCTTCAACTAAGTGTTTCCGTAACTTTGGAGAAGATGAAGTTTCTGTGCATGCCAGCAGGATCACTGCTTCATCTGTTTCTAAGTCTTGCCTCTGAGTTTGGCCCATGTGAGAACAAAACACAAGAAATGAGCTCCATATGCTGTTCTTGCTGAAAGCTCTCAATATATATTAAGTGTCAGTGCTGTAGCCTGCAGTTTGTTTGATTGAAATGTAGTAAGCAGTAAGTTATTTTAATGTACTGGCATTTTAACAATGCAGTGTTTCTGGAGGAAAAGAATGCTCCATTCATATTTTAAAGTAAATGACAACACAGTCATAAACACAGTGGGACTGGGAAGTGTCTGTGAGCAAGGATTGTGCATGACCAAAACAGGCTGTGTGCCTCTTTGTGAACTGTCTTCTGTTAGGTTTGCATTTGTCTGACTCTTCAGAAAATGACTTGTGTGTCAGAGTATCTTTGTGCTGATTGTAGATGATTGGTGAATTTGCAAGGTTAGGTTAATTTCTGGTTGGCTTTAATACTCTGCTCCCTCTGGACTTGTATTGATTGGAGTTTTTGTTTTTGTTTTGGTTTTTCTTTTTTTTAACTTAGTGTTTAAAATAGCTCCTGCTCTTTTTTTTTCTGGCATTCTCCTGGCACTGTGAGAAGTTCCCACTGCTGTGGTGTTGCTGCTTCACTTTTTTAAAGGATTAGCTCTAGGTACAGCAGAATTTGGCCAGATTGGGCTGAAACATTTCCTTGCTTTTTCTCATGTTTATAATTTCTGATTCTTGTCCCTACTAATGGTGACAGACAGCCACTCTGAAATGATTGCTTTTCATTGGTGGTGTGTTTGGGGGAGATAGGTCGTGATGGATTGTCCAGTGGTGTCACTGTCCCTTATTTTTCAGATAATTAACAGGACTGAGTCACTTCTGTGGCATTTTGGCAGCTCCCACTGACCCAGACCTAATTATTATGGCTGCTCAGTACCTTTGAAAAATTGAACAGTTGGTTTATTTAGAACCTTTCATTACAAATAAATAAATAAACAGATGTAGTCTTGGTCTTTAATATGGATTAGTGACTCCTGCTACTGCAAAAACACAGTACTTTGCATGAATCATAAAAGCAGTTGATTTTTTTTTTTGGAAAGGTGCTTGCTTGAAAGTGCTGGAGTGTGTCATCCTCCATTTACCCTTGGACTAAGCTGGGGCAGCTGAGGATTTTTCACACAGTGACACCAGGGAGTTAATTCAATGCTTATCCTCAGTGCAGAGTCCTTGAATAAAACCAGAAGCCAGTCCCCCTCACGTTGCTTAGGCTTTCAGAGGAGCAGCTGAGTCCAGGCTGGTCCAAGATCCAGGCTCAGCAGAGGAGGGAACTTCTCCCTTGGAGCAGAGATCAGTTCCAGTCTTGGACCTGAAGCTCTGATTGCAGTTTTATAGAGCTCTTTATTTTGGCTTTTTTGTTTCCTTACTGTTGTGTTATATCTCACAAGTCAAGGACTCAATAGTTGAGGCTTCAAATGTAATATTGAGTGGTTTCCACCGAGAATGGCTGAACTTTGGGAGTTCAGGTGGCCAAGTTCCTAACTTGTCATTGTTCTCTGGATGCTTTTATGAGCAAGAAAGCTGATCACCTGAACATGGGTGCTGACTGCTTGCAAAGGCTGGAAAAGAGTAAACACAGAGGCTTTTATACAGGATTTGTGTTCAGGAGTTGCTTTAGAGATAAAGAAATACGTTATTTTTGTACAATGTTTGTAATGTCTGTCGTCCCTTACATGAACTGCTCTGCTTTTAAATCCTTCTTACAAATACAGTGAGCCATGATGTTTAAAAGGGTTAAACTTTCCATATGTTCAGAAGCTTTAACTGAAGACAGGCTTCATGTCCACGAGGCAAGTTGCCTATTTTTAATATTGATTAGGTATGGTCTGAAGTAGGTTCTCTCTTTTCAAATACACATATTTCATATTTCTCTTTTGGAAATGAAGTAAGGCTTAATTTTTTTTTTTTTTTTTTTTTTTTTCCCAAAAGGCTTTAGCCATCTGTTTTCCTCTTCTATTGTAGTTTCATAACTGGATGCTGCAGGAATCTTAAGATTTGGCATGCATTGTGCATGGGAGAGAAATGAGCTTTTTGAGATTCCATGGCTCTCACTGATCTGCTTGCCTTCTGCTTGCTGCTTTCCAGCAAACCCTTCAGTGCTGAAGGCCACCAAAAGAACTGGGCTTAACTGCTCTAGAATCCTTGTTTGCCTGCATGGGGTCAGGCTGGCACATTGCTCAATTAATTTTCTTGGTTAGAGGGGATTTCATGAGTACCTAAGTGCATTTGACTATAAAGGATGATAAATGGAATCTCTTTGAATTAGTTCTGCTGTGCACTGTGCTGTTGTGTTTTTGAGTTTTTGATCAGTGTGTTTTTGTGTGTTGAGTTTTTGATCAGTGGGGTGTTGGTGATACAGGTGTGCTGTAGCAGGTAGAACTTGTGCAAGGAAAGCACCATGCAATTTCTCCTGTCTTATCTTCTGTTCTTCTCAATGAAATTGAACTCTGGCCTTGTACTTTTTATTGAGTTCTAATTCCATGCTAAATAACCTCCATTTACAAATACACTTCAGCATTTTCTTTGCCATTCTTTTCTGGTTTTGACTGAGGATTTTTTGAAGGCTTAAACTTGTGTCAAACATACTCTTTCCCAATAATCACCACCAGCTGCCTTACAGCTGCCTTTCCCCTTTCTTTCTGCAGTCAATTAAAACACATTTACTGTCCACACACAAAAGCAATTCTCCTCTGTCACTTTGGGTCTCTCTTCTTTGTACCAAAAAGAAAATCCTTCATTGCAGAAACCTAGATTTGCTCTTGTGACTTCTGTCAGGAGGTTGTCTACGAATCCCGACCCCTTAATTCCAGCTGCTTCCCTTCCCTGCCTTGCCAAGCTCCCCTCCTAACCCATTTTCCAGCCTCAGGTCTGTTCCATGGACCACAAATCAGGGATTTCTCATCAAAGTTGCTTGCTGCATATTGGCAGCAAAGAAATTTCAGTAGGAAAGGTACAGGTATTTGTAAAGTCTTTCTTTCTGATGACTTTTTAGCTTGTCAGTGCTGTACATTTATACCCATTTTCTATTTGCAGCAGAGCTTTAAGAGTGCTTGTGACTGTGCCCAGTTTCTAAAAGAATGCCCTGATAGATGCAGGCACAAAGTTTAGTATCTGTAAGGTAGAAAGATTTGGCATAAATACTTGTTCTGAATTTTGTTTGTCTCTGAAAGACATATTTCTTTTCAGCAATTCCTTGTTTCCTGTCCTAGCAGTAACAAAAATAATTAGCAAAAGCAGAAAATGTTGGATTGAGATCCAGATAAATTTCATCTTACATGGGAATTTCATTTCAATTTCATCAGACAAATTTAATTTTAATGGTCAGAGTGGTAAAGATGTCTCCTTGAATGAATAAAATACAGCAACTTGTGTTCTAACATAGCTTTGCTTTTTGAGAGAGAAACTGTGAGTGTGTAACTTCCTCACAGAGCTCTTGGAACAAATAAAACCTTGCTCTGTTCCTGCAGTGCACACATGCAGTAAGAACAGCAAAGTGTGCTGTTCATTTGAACCCAATGGACTTGAACTGCAATAAAGATATCAGTTTTGTGGGTTTTTTTTAAGGGTTGGATCCATGTGAATATTCCTTCCAGCTCTTTGTGCTACGAGGTGAAATAAAATGCAATATTAAGACATTGTGTAGGCCTCATCTGAGCTGAGCCTGCCACCTCTCAGGCTGTGTAGTGCCAATCTGTTGCTTCAATTAGTTTTTAATTGGCTGGAGGGAGCTGAAGTCCCTTTCACAGTTTAGTGTGAATAAGGAGAGGAGGAGGAGGAGGCTGGTAAGGTTGACTAAATCTGAGGAAACAACTCTTACAAAACAAACCCTTCAGCTCCGGTGGTAAAAGCATTCTGCTTGGGTGGCTTTCTGAGAATATGGGGGGTGTGTGTTTATTTACTTCTAAAAGCTTTCCCAGTTTACTCTGAGGAGAGTGTGTGAAGTGTGTGTTTGTTCCCTTGTCCCTCTGTCTCCCTGGGCAGAAGCTGGCCCTGTGTCCTTGTGGGACACTCCTGGAGCCACCTCTGCACAAAGTCTGCCTTGTGTGTCCTGGGCTGGGCTCTGGAACACAGGAACCGTGCAGATGAACTTTTGTTCCTGGTTTTAAGATATGCACGGAGCAGTGGGGTAAATAGAGCCGTCCTTGTTTTCTTCCTCTCGTCTTTAGGTGAGAAATGTCTTTCTGCAGCGAGCAGTTCCTGTGAGTGCCCCAGAGCCTCTCACCTGGAAGCTGTGTGTTTTGGCACTCCAGCTGTAGGGTAGCTGTGGCTTTTGGCACCTGGAGAGCCATGCAGGGATTTGGGAGCTGTGGGTGAAGCACCAGCTAAAATTAGCAGAACCAAACGCACACTGCTGTTGTCTGAGGCTCTGACTCACGGGGCTCTCTGGGTTTGGGAGTGGGCAGGGATGTCACCGTCCCTGGGCAGGGATGTCACAGGGAGGCTGCCAGGTGTGTCAGCGTTCAGTGCCACCAGCTTCTCTCCCATTTGTGAGGCCAAAGCTCCCCTCTGCTGCTGGGATCTGCCAGAGCTCTGAGATGAGCCACAGCTGCAGGCAGGAGCATCTCAGAGTGCTCCAGCTAAAGCACCCAGATGTGAGTCAGTGCCCTGTGCTGGCACTGGAGGGCTTCAAAGTGCACGTCCTTTTGAGATAAATCACAAGTGCGTGCCCTTCTCAACTCCAGTTTCCAGCTGCCTGCAAACCTGTAAAGATGAGCAGTGCAGAAGTCATTCTTGTTTGCCTGTTGAGGCTCTCTTTGTAGTGGAGAGTCACTACTGGGGATGCTTTTTGGTTCTAATTTATTATTATTTAAGGAGACTTTCTTGAGGATTACTCCAAACCGTGGCCAGGCTTTGTCTGCAGCTGCTGAGCTGCAGTTTCTGTGTATTTATCTGAGCACAAACTGGTTTGGGGTTTTATTTCATGTGCACACTCCTGTTCTGTGGGCTGTGTTTTGGGTGAGCTGCTGTATCAGCTTGAACAGCACACAAGCAGCTCTGACCTTTCATTTCTAATGGATCTGTTTTGAAAAACGGCTTCGGTGCTGACCAAACATCACAAGGGTAAAATAATTTCTAGTTCCAGGAACAACTGAATTGGAGCAATCCAGTGTATTTTAAGACTCTCTCCTACCACATCAGTTTTGGCTCCTGTATTACTGCTGCTCATTTCTTGTGTGAAAGCACCTGTAATGAGCAATCACCCTTCATGTTCAGAGGCTTCTTTTCTCACCCAAGAAGTGCTGCCTTCCTGCTGCAGTGTTGGATTTAGGTTTTTTCTGCTCAGATGGGGTAACTGAGAGGCATTTTAAAAGCTTTTTATTCTATTTTCAGTGTCAAATGAAGGGTGAGACAATACAGATGTTATAATTGCCTCTGCTTCTGCTTTTACATCCGGTGTCATAAACTTTAATTTTCCCCTCCCAGCTGTGCCTGGGGAGATTATTTGCACAGCCAGCACTGTTAATAGCAAAAGCTGTGCTGAATGAAGGAACTGGAGAATCTGGATCTTTGGGTCCAGTTGGCAGCACATCATACTGTGCCACTCATTACTGTGAATTTCCTTGAAAATTTCCTTGGCTTTCAGTGTCTGCTCATTGAGTAAACTCCGAATCCCTTTGTTTATGTCAGTAGGCAGGAAGAGATTTAAAAGAACAAAAAAAGAGCTGTCAAAACTTGTCTTTTGCAGCCAAGATCTAACTCGGATCTGTGAATTTCCAAACCAACCTGTTGCTGATTTATCTTTGGTTTATTAGCAGAGGATTTAACAGCTCCTGGTGACACCTGATGTGGTTATAGCTCTGGAGTTACAGCTCTGGCTGTGCTGGCAGGTGGGCAGATCTTTTTGGCTGTGTTTTCTAGCTGTACCTGTCTTTTATCAGTTGTGTATCTTGGAAAACTGATTTAGTGGTTTGTTATTTCCTGTAAGTAACTTGAGCAACAGTTGTGTAAAGCTGTGAAAAATTTCAAGAGAACAAGATTTTTAAACTTCTTTTTCTCTTCAAGAGCAGGTCTTAACTGGATAGAGTGCTTGGAATAAGTGTCTCTTGAGTGAGTGAATTCCCCTGCATTCCTTCATCCTTGACATGTAAGAAAATTTTAAGAATGAGAAAGGCCTGACCCATTTTTTACCACTTCCTCTCATACCACAAAAATGGAAAGAATTTATAACAGCATTACTTGGTTTTGAGGCATATTTAGGATGGTTCTTGTTTACTGCTAACACTTTTTGAAAGATACTTTTTAAAAATACAATGGTGTTTTCACACCCCCCCACCCCTTTTTGGGATTTGTGCGTGTGGAAAAGGGAATCATGGGTTGTAAGTTCTGCTTTTATTTTTTTTGTTTGTTGGTGGATTTTTTTTTGTCTTTACTGCTAAAATAGTTTACTTTCTTCCCTGTATATGACTACTCTGAGCTCCAGTGCCTACATATTTGTTGAAGATACTGGGACAGACAGTCTTAAAGCAGTAAAGGAATTATTTCCTTTTCCACAGATTCCTATTTTCCCCCTATACTAAATGGGATTGATTTTTAAGAAATTTTTTAGCTGAAGGCTCACCAAGAGTAATCTTAACACCCTGAATTCTCATAGCCACTGATGTAATCAAGGGATGATGTTTTGCTGGAGGATTTGAGTGTGTGATCACCCGTGGTGCTGGAATTACAAACGTGTGCTGCTTGAGACATGGTGCTTTTTTCAGTCTGTGCCTCTGAGACTGTCCTGTCCACGGGGGGTGGGAAAAGGCATCTTTTCCTTCCTGCCCCCACACATCCTTCCCTCTTTTCTGGGCAAGTTTTCCTGCCTGTTTTCTCCAGGCATCCAACCCTGTTGTGGTTGATGGGTCCATGCTGTCAGTGGTTATGACAAGTTTTTCTGTTGTGTTGTTGGTTTTGAACCTCGGGCTCCCTCCCTTATTTTTAGCTTTGCTTCATAGAGGGAAAGGTTTTGGGTTTTTTTTTTGTGATGGTAAAACACTATGCCTGATTTTTCTGTCTGGCCAGCAAATTCAGCGTTGGATGGGAAAGTTTCAGCAGGCAATTTCAGCTAAGGTTTGCAGGGCTGGAAACCTCCAGCTGTTATTTCCATGGGTTGTGTGACAAAGGGCCTCTGCAGGTAAAAATCCAGTACTTCCACCTTTTCTTAGGCACTGGAGAACCTGCAAGGGAAGAGGATCTGCTGTCTGCCCAGCCTCTCTGCCTGTGCCTGGAGCTGGGCTTTGTGTCACTTTGTGCTTCCACGTGGCCATTTGTGCAGTGTATTTTTGGAGCAGGGAGCTGCAAGATCCATTTCTGTGTTTCTCTGCTCCCCATCTGTTCCTGGAGCTCCCTCCTGCTCTAGCTGCCTCGGGAGAAGCTGTGTGCAAGGGAAAGTGGCAGTAAAACCAGGCATTATCTGCATTTTCAGTGTGGGTGTTATCTAGTCCTGGTGCTGGTGCTGATCTGACCCTTCAGTTTTGCTGCTGGTGGCCAATCTTGCAGTTCAGTGGCCCTTGCCTCCTTTCCTATTGCCCTGCTGGAAACAGGAATATGGATATTTTCCCCCATAGATTCTTGTTGTATGGAGAGGACCCTAATAAAGCAGTTAGAATACACAAAGGCCACTTCCTCCTGGGGGAAAAAAATGCTGACTTCAGTAAATACATTTATTTCAGACAAACTTGTTCTTAGGGAAGTAGAACATGTGCTGTAGGGGAAGAATACTACTACTGCTTTTAGCAACAGCTGTTAAAAGGAGGATGCTTACTTGACTTGCAGTTAATGGTAAAGTCAATGACCTGTAATTTAGAAAAAAAGAAAACAATCTTGAGCTATTCTGGACTATAGGAAGACGGCAATTTATCCTTATTTTTTTTTGTGCTCACCTCATTGTGAGAAGTGTCAGTACCTTTTATGGCTGACCCCATTAAGAGCTAGAGAAGCAGAAGCCTGCTGCCTTGTTAAACTCACAGAATGAGTGTTCTGCCCTCTCTTCCTCCTGTGCTGTGCCACAGATGGGCTTAGAGAAGCCTTGGTAGGTCTGCTGTGGGGTTGGGGTTTTCTTGGTGGCTTCTTAACTCCTCATACTGAACATCCCTTCCAGCAAAGGAGTTAAGGTGAGGAGACATTTCTGGAAGCTGGTAACATATGACAAAAAAGTGTCACCTGTGCATAATAAGTACAGATAAATAGTTCAAGATGTGCTGTCTGTGTATAAAATAAATGTGGGTAATGGAACCATCCTAAGGGGATAGAAGGCCTGGATGCTGATGGTGAACAGCAAAAGGACTGGCTGTTGCTAGTAAGGGACAAATTCTGTCCACCCTTGGTTACTCTGAGACACTCCCAGCTGGGCTGTGGTGTACATGAGCTGAACAGGGCCAGAAATTTTGCTTTCCTTACAACCTCCAGCCTTCTTGCTGGTGAATTAAGTAACTTTGAAATAGTGAAGCTTTTTATGTTACTGAAATAGTCAAAATCGTAGCAGGCCCCCAGGCCTTTGTTCTTCCATTGAATACAATCCCCATAATCAGCTGTAATCAGATTTTTGTGTTTTATTCAGGCAGATGTTTGCTGACCCAGGCCATGGAAAATTCTTATGACAAAGTGTGCCCTCTTTAAAATGGGAACTCACTGTGCCACGTGGAGCTTTCAGAGGTGATTTTGCTGAGCAAGCAGTGTGCACAGATGTGTGCTTGGACCTTGTCTGCAGGCAGCAGCTCCAGTGTTTCACTGTGCCTGGGCATTCACACATGGCACACAGCCCCTGTCCTTCCCTTGCCTCTGCCAAACAGAGCAGTGCTTCACTTCCATCATTCATGATAACCACACTTCTTTCAGAAACTGCTGTAAAAGGGAAGTTCCATCTTCTCTTGGTGAATGCTAATTAGGATTTCACCTCTATTTGAGTGAGTTGTGATAGTAACAATTGTACAGTGAACGAAGAAATCTAAATTTAGAGTGTTCCGGGAATTCTTTTCTGTGCTGAATGAAAACAAACTCCTTTATTTAAATATTTCTACCTTTAAGAGATTCTACCTTTAAGAGAAAGTCTGGCTACTGATATGATATTAAAAAATTCTGAGTATTCTTTTATAACATTTTCTAAGACTTACAGCTTTGCAAATAAAACTGCAGTTTTACCCATTCTAAATTGATGCTTCAATATCTTCAAGCTGATGCATCCTTTTATTGTCATCACATTGTATTTTCTTCTCTCTGTCTGTGTAAATGGTTCTCCATACTGGTGCCATGCTCCAGTTTCCAGGTGGCTGATGTGAAAAGGGGAGGGATAATGCAGCATACACAATATACACATATGCTGTGGGAATTGAATTTTTTTCTATCCCAGTGCAAGTTCCCAGTCACAGCCAAGAAATTGCAAACAGTGTTCTCTGTCTCTCCTCAGGTGTAGCCAGAAGCAGCAGAATGATTTTTGAGAATACTGAATCTAGAAGAGCTTGCAAAACTCTACAGGCTTACAGTTACTAAAAGTGATAGTAAAAGTTGTTCTTGTTCCTTATGTAAATAGTTCTGTGTCAGTCAGTTTAGCACCTTCCTTTGTGCAGAGCAGACTTGGTACATTTTGTGCATTTTTTTCTGTCTAGGTATTTTTGACTTGGAGGGTTGAATAAAGTCTTTGCTTCTCCTTCTCCTGCAGTGTGGTCTAAGGGTAGAAACAAAAGTCAGAAAATCCTGCTTCTGCACTTCAAGGCTTCCTTTCAATGTCCCTAGTAACTGTGCAGAAAAGGCATCTTTTCTATCAGCCCCTAATTTGTGTGCACAAATCATCTTTCGTCAGATTTTCTACATTTTACATTCGTGGTTACTTACAAGCAGGGTTTATATCTCCTCTTAAAGGCCAGATGGTAGCAGCTCTCTGTTCATGGTGATGGTGTAAAACTACAAAATGACACTTTGCTGTGTGGAAATATAGTGCTAACGATTTCTCTGTGCAAAAATTCTGCAGCCACACAGCTCCATAACTAATCCAGTCTTACAAGACTGCTGTGTGGTAGAGAAAAATGATCCCTGTTTCATGTCTCTGGAACGGAGAGAAATTGTTCAGAAGGTGCAAGAGACATTCTCTGTACTGAGAGGAATTGCATGAGTGCAGATTTATGATAGCAAGGTGCTACATAACTAAAGAAAAAACTGCAAGTTGTGCTTTACAAACTTTAAAGAGTGGCCCCTCACTTTCTCTTTTTTCAGTATGAATCATGTTAATAATGAGCTTATTTACAAGCGTGTTTGGTCAGAGTGGAAACTGTGGTAGATCACAGTATTGAGGTGGAGCAGGACCAGTGAAGCAGAGAAAAATGGGACAGATAACTCTAGAGGGGAGATGACCAGTGATCATTGATCTGCAGTCACTGGATTTTGTTGTGGGGAAGGTTTTTTGTTTGTTTTCTGTTTGCTTTTCAAATTACACATCCAGGGAGTGATGTGTAATTAAGACTATGTATACACACTGTCTGGATTTGAATTGCTGATTTTTTTTATTTCCCTCTCTACCTTGCTGTAGAATTTATTCTGTAATTTATTTTCTGCTTGGACTTTGTATTGTAGCTTTTTCTTTCAAATCACATCCATAAAATTGGTCCCAAAATGTAATGCTTCTGGAGGAGAGAATGTGAATATCGTGGGGGTGGGGGGAGAGAGACATTTTATTTCCTACCCTTTAAAAATGCCAAGAAAACTGTGCAGTGTGTTTGTTGCTATTATTTTACTTGTTTGTTGCTTCAGCATATCTGTCCTGTGACTTACTGTAGGAAGAGATAGGGTAGCACATGAGACATTTGAAATATTTGTGAGGCTAAACTGCCAGGATGGCTCTGAGTTTGGTCAGACACAGATTACATTTTTGCCTCTTGACTGTCTCGAGAGAAGCAAAGCCCCATCACCATTCAGAATCACCAGTCTGGTTTGTGGCTGGTTCTTGAAGACCAGGATTGTACAGAAATCACATAGTTCAAAGGCAGAAGAGGAACGTGGGTGCTTGTTGTATGTCTGGTGCTGTTAATAATGTGATGAAGCTGGCCTTGTGTCATCTTTATTTTCCTGGTTTTTTTCTCTTTGACTGAACCCCTTTTTCTTTGCATAGTTAGATTTCTTTGCACTGTTTCAGCAATGTGATGTTGCAAAAGCCAATGTCTGGCTCTGGTTTACACTTGGTCTTCATTTTCTCCAAAACAATTATTTCCATTGGCTTTGAAGTTTGAGGGTTTAAGTGGCCCAGAACATCTTTGCCCATTAGCTGCATTGAAGTGAGTGTGTAAATTCACACCTCATTTGGTGCTATATTGCTTGTCGGGCTGCAGAACAAACAAACACAAACCCTGTATCTGTCAAAACTTACTTGTTTATTACTCCAGCAAATCTGTCCTGTGACTTATTGTAGGAAAAGATAGGGTAGCACATGAGACATTTGAAATATTTATGAGGCTAAACTGCCTTACAAATCAGACTGGATACTTTGGAAAGATAGAACTGTGAAAGATGCATTGTAGAAGGACCCACAAGGGGTAATTTTAGATGTTTGGCTTTAAGGCATTTTACAGCACGGTGTGACAAAAGCTGATAGGCCAAGAAACCCTTAGAGTGTTTTGTAATTAGGAAATAGTTGGCTTCTGATTGTGATGGCGTGAATTATAACATCTGTATTGTCTCACCCTTCACATGAGACTGGAAATGGAATAAAAGGTTTTTAAAACATCTCTCAGTTACCCCATCTCTGGGTCAGAACAAGGCTAAATGCAGCACTGACCACTGGCTGAACAGCCAGAGCAAGGAGAAATAAATAAAGCAAGGAGAAATAAAGCAAGGAGAAATGAAATAAAGCAAGGAGAAATAAAGCAAGGAGAAATGAACCTCCCGACCTTCCTGCAGTGGAAGGGACTGAAGGCTTTGGCTGCCAGGTCTCCTGTCTGCCTGTGTCTGGGTTGGGTCCAGCTGAAGCTGCAGTGCTGAGCACAGAAGTTTCACTTCCTCAGATGCATGGTTTTGAGGAAGGAAAGTGGCTGAGAAGCTGTTGGTGCTGCACGGGTGTAGAGGTTTTGGTTCGTTAGTTTGTGAGATTCTGTGAATTTTGAGATTTTTTTTGGTTCACGTACTGATGAGCGTGGTGGGTTCAGTCTTGGCTAATTACTAATGTACTTACTTTTTGTTGTGAAGTAGGATTAGGAGAAAGGTAAAGTAGGTTCAAAACTTTAAAAGGGTATAAAGAAAATTTTATTAATAGTAACTAAGGAAAGAGTAATGAGAATTAGAACAAAGCTTTCAGGACACTTCTCTCCCTACAACTTTTTCTTTCTTACTAATAACGTAAAGAAATAAAATTTTAGTTAGTTTATTACCTCTAAAATAGTCTTTCTTCAGTTCACTTAAGGAGAGAAGTCTCTCTTGTTAATGTTGTGGAGACTTCTCCACAAGTGGAGGCAGTGAGTGAAGCAGCAAGAACTGGCTGTGCCAGTGCCCATCTGTCACAGCTGGAGGGACACGGCTGAGAGAGCAGCCTGAGCTGAGATAAATGTTCTGTGTAAGGTCTTGTCCATGCTCAGAAAGTGGAAGAGTTAAGGAGAGCTGACTTTAAGCATGAAGTGCATAAATAAAGCCTTGCTGAATACCCTCCATTCAGGAGATTTGCTCATTGCTGCGGTAGCCTTGATTTTCCTGAGCCCATCTGAATGCTCCAGAAGGAAATATGGAAACATTTTGCAGGCTTCAGCTTTTGAGCCTTGTTTGTTTTAAAGATGAAAAGTGCATTTTGTGTAAAACACGCTGAAATATGTGGAAAATCTTATTTTGCAGAATCCGAGGAGTTTGTGTGCCCACGCGTGGCTATTGTCCGTGTTGATGATTCTGCACATTGCTGGTTTTCCCCCAGTGCTCTCTGTGAACTCTGCACAGCTCAAATTGATTCTCATTCCCTTGATGCTTAGTTTGCAGAGTGGATTTTATTCATTTGGCTTCTTTGACTTTAACTAGACAAATGTATTTAAATTCCTATTTGAAACGGAATAATTTACAGCAACTTACCATAATTTCATTTACTGTAATACCCTTCTAAAAGCTTGAAATTAAAATTTTTCCTCCTGTTTATCCTCACTTAGTACTAGATTCTGCAGCCATTAATCTGGTGGGAGGGGTGTGCCTTTCACTGTAAGGACACTGTTCCTCACTTGGCACAACAAGGTGTTGCAGTAGCTTTGGTAGCCTTTGTCTTTTACTTGCAGTGGATAGCTCTCATCCCTTTGCCAGATTAAGAGTGTATTTTCCTCCAGAAGCCAGTCTAGCTTCCCTTTCTATTCACCTTTCTGCTTCCAAGGAGAACTGCTTTACACACCAGACATGTTTGTGTTTACAGATAAAAAAAATTTGAATTAGGGTAAAATTGAAATCTGAGGTGGGACAAAATACTTAATCTTTTAAGCTGTATGCACTGTGGGATAGAGTGGCTCTGTCTCTTCATCCCTTTGCCTCATTTAATGGTGCAAGACTGGAATCCAGCCTGCAAGACATCAAATCCACATAATGAAAAATCTGGCCAGCACCCAGGCATCTTCTGTGGCTCAGGATGTTGCCTTACAACTACTGCCCCATGGTACAGCCCTTGAGCTCTGTAAAGAAGCCTAAAACACAAGCAGGCATTTCACAATAGCATGGAAAAGGTACAGGTTCTGTGTGTTTGAGGCTGAGATGAAATACCAACCATGACAGCACAGAAAGAAGAGAGAAGGCAGCACAGAAACCAAGGGAGTGGCTGGTTTTAGTCTTAGTCTCCAGTTAAAAATTCAGCTTTGTAGGAGTTGATATTTGTGTCTGTGTGTCTTCATTGGGAATGTAAGTAAGGATAGGATGGTGTTAATTTAACAGCTTAAATCTCAACAATTCTGGGTATATGAAGGACTTGAGGAGTAACCAGAGTGGGTACAACCTGAAAAAAAATGTGAAGGACCACTACTGTAGGGATGCTGGGACAAAGGGCTGCCAGGCTCTGGTGGGGGTGCCTGACTTGAGTGAAAGACAGCTGTAACAGAAAAATATTTTATAGGAAGATTATTTTAAAAAATGCCAACAGCAAAACCTGTCTGGCTGAAAGGTGCTATTCCTTTGTGTGTTTTCAGCAGTAGCATGAATTCAGCTATAATCTAGGTACTGCAGGTTTGCTTTTCTAACTGAAAACCATGCTTAAAGCAGTCAGAATAAATACACTGTTACTGTCCAGTGTAGCTGATATTGCAATGAATAGTTAAAATCCAGTTCAAGTTGCTGTTAGGCATCTTACAAGCAGCAGCTGTTGGCAGAATCTGTCTAGGTACTTAATTGTTGCTGTTCTTAGGGAGTTTTTGGATCTTGGAACAGCAATGTTCCATCTATTTGCAAAGTATGAAGTTTGCATTTCAAAAACTTTCCAGTTTTTAAAAGCTGTTAAGTCGTTTTTGTGTGTGTGGGTTTTTTTTTTTTTTTTTTTTTTTTACCATATCGAGCCCCTAATGTTGGCAGGAGGTTTTGCTTTGTCTGAAGTATCCATGAGTAAACTTCCTTTTTTTCTTAGCCAATACTTACTGCTGGATATAAGCCATGGTTGTTACTTCGAGGGCATTAATTAAAAGGCTTGGTCAGTTTTAGCTTCCTAAAAATGATACAAATTTTTAGACTTTGGGTATGCAAAGAACTGTTGAGCTGTAAATGGAAATAATCTGTGTTGGTTTTGAGATTGACTTCTGTAATCAGAAGTGGCAACTTGGATTTCAGGAGGCAGCTTGGAAGCAGTGTAACAACTTAATTAAACAGATTGAGCTAGAAGAGGAAGAACCATTCTAATTTTGCAGTCTCTGGAACAGTTATTTAGCTGCAAATACTGATTGAATAATTTGACTTCATATGTCCATACCTCCATCTTAAAACAGCTCTTGAGAGTCACCAACATGAAATGGGGCATCTCATGGGAAATGATCATGGCAGTTTCCAGTTCCCTGGAAACCACATAGAGAAATGTTGTAAATCCAGTAATTTTTTCATGAACATGCAAGGAAATCATAGCTTTGATGTTGACAATCATCTCCATATAGCTGCTGCTGCTAAATTTGCCGTATTGGCTCATTCTCAATTTTTGCATTTTGACAGTCTCACTAAGCTTGATGAGGTCAGTTGAGGCTCTGGATTTGTTTTTTTGTTTTGCTTGGTGTGTAAATGTGTGACTCTGGTAAATGTGGAAACTTTGGGAGCCAAGTTTCAGTACAAGGTTCTTGTGTTTCTCTGTGCTGTTGGTTTGGAAGGGAGCTTTAAAAGACACCTGGTGCCAGATCCTTCTGCTCCTGCTTTTGCAGAACTGTAATCTTCTTTGGGATGTGTCCATGAGTAGCAAGCAGAGGAGGAGGATGGAGGCATTAAGGCACTGGAGCTTCTGAAACTTGCTTTGTCCGAGTCCTGATGTTCACATTGGAATTTCTGTGGAGCAGGAGTAAAAACCTTTGTTCATGTATCTGTGTGTAAATGTCAAACTTGCTCAGGCAGTAAAAACAGCAGAGATCATCCTTCTCTTTAATTGCTCATGGTAGGCTATGCAGAATTTCTTAAATATTTTACACAAATTGGAGAAGGAAATGTCTGCTGTGAATAGTTGATGTTCCTGAAACTGGGGTTTTGGTGCAAGATACAATTTTCTGTTCTGCAGGAATGACAGAAAAATAATTTCTAATCTCTGGTTTTTTCAGACTGAAAAAAACCAGTAAAGCTTTCTGTTTGAGTGCTATTTGACACAGAAATAAATTATGCAAAAGGGAATAGGGTCCGATTAAAACTGCCAATGGTGTGCCAAAAAGTCTCTTGCATATTTTTAGTACAAAAAAGTAAAATTTATGGGGGCAATTTTGATGGGTTGAAACTATGTTTCAGGCAGCATTTGTCAGTCAAAGAGTTTTGTTTTAGTTATTTTTAAAAACAAGTTTTATCATGAGAATTCACCTAAGGGTTATACTTAAGTGCTTCAAAATAAGAAGGGATAACACTCAATTGGGCATCCTCAGTAATGCACGTTCATTATTGTATGGAGATTATTTTTGGTCTGTTTAGGCACAGAGTTTGTGGTGATTGGGGGTGGGGCTGTGGCCCAGCCTCATCCCTGATGGGCTACAGCTGTGAAAAGCAGGTGAAAAATATTAAAAGTAATGAGACCTGGAGTGCTGAGGGGCAGTGACCAATCACAAAGGGAACAGAGGGCACACAGGTGTGAGGCATGTGAGATGAAGGGTATAAATATTGGGCTGAAGAACAGCAGAGAGCAGACACTTGCAGCCTTCTGAAGAGGTATGGTGTAGCTCTGTGTGGGCTGAACTTTGTGAATTTGTATGGAGATATTCTGTGTATCACCTGCGACAGGTCTGTGAGCAGAGGGATGAGCAGGGCTGAAATCAAAGGGAGGGGTGAGGTTGCTCAGTGTCTGCCTTGAAATTCTCTGCATGCTGTATAGCCAGTGAGGACAGGAGATGGAATTCAAACTCAAAATTGCTTGCTCAGTTTGTTTTGGGTTTTTGTTGCTGATGTGTTTTGTTGTCCTGTGGTGCAGTGAACCTGGAGAGGGGCAGGTGGTGCTGACCAGGGAGGTGCTGGGGGCTTCATTTGGCTTCCAGAGCAGAGGGATGCTCGGGCACTTCACCTTCTCAGAGCAGCTTTGGAATGCCCTGCTGTGCCCGAGGTGAAATAGCGGGTTTTTCCTGGCTGTTTGGTGTTTATTCACTTGGCATTGTCAGCAGGGTTCACAGCAGGTCAGGCTCTGGCAGACTGTGCAGGCAGGTTCGTGTGGTTCCTGCTCAGCTCAGGAGGAGCAACCTACCAACTTGAAAGACAAACCTATTTTTTTATTATTTTTTCTTTTTTTTTTTGGTTTAAAAAATCGTTTGTTTTTTTTTTTTTAAATTGTTCAAATGTAGACTGTAAATATTTTGGCGAAAGAGCATAAAAAAAGAAAATGAGGCATCTGAAAAAGATGTGGCTCATCTGGCAGCTCCTTCCTGTGAACTTTCCAGTGCAGAGCAGCACTTTCCATTCAAGGTTTGTCTGAATGGCCCTCCCTGTGCTCCTCCCTGCCACTCAGCCTGAACGGATTGTGACACTGGTTGGTGTTAGAAGCAAGCTTTCCTCAAGCAGCTCCTGGTTTTTTAGGCATCGTTTTGTCAGGAAAATTAATCCACAAACATCAAAGGTTTATGTCCAAAAAGGAGATAGAGGAGTCCTTTTACTTTATTTGAATAAAGGGGCATTCCCCTCGGGTCTCTCCAATTTTTGGAGGGTGCAGCCTCCTTTTTATCTCAATTTCCTCCTTTTTATCCCAATTTTCTCATTTTTATCCCAATTTCCCTCTCTTTTTCCCCATTGGCTGAGGTACTTTAGAGGTACAGGCTTCCCAGAACCCCTGATACCTGAAATTCCCCTCTAATGTACAACCCTCCCTTTTAATTTTTAATTCTTATGGAATTTACAGTTTTCCCCCATTGTTTCTTTCATCTTTCAATATCCAATTTAATTTCTCAGCAAGCCTGCAGTTTGCTGTAAAGGCAAATACTATTTTTTCTTTTTTCCCCCCCCCCACTCATCAATCAGAGGAATCCTTCCCATTGTTTCTTTATGTCTCAGTGCTGGTTTTATCTACCAGCAGACCCACAGCTGGTTTGTAAAGACAAATCCCTCATCCTTGACTAGTCAAGGCATCTTTGTGTGTTACTGCCAAAAAAATGGTAAATGACGCAACTTCTGAAGACTAGGATCAGTCTGTGTATTCCCAATGTTAAATTCTGTTGTAAAAAGCTTTAAGACAACACTTTGCTGGATAGTTCTGCAGAGGTGTTTGGTTTTTTTTTCTGCAATAACTCTTTGAAAAATGAAGTAAGATCTGCCCTTGTCACTTTTTTTCCCTGAATAATAGATGAACTTCGGTTTTGTTTAATTCAGCTCATCCTGCAAACTTCATTTGTGTTTGGTTTGAGAAAATCAAGTAATCAGCAGTACATACTACACATTCCAGTCTCAGCCTTGCAAGTAGATTCAGTAGGTCTGACTGCACTTGTAAAATAGGTCAGAGTGTCTTGCTTTTTCCCTATTTTGTGCAAACCAAGCAAAGCCAGACTAGAGCTTCTTTTGAAAAGCAAAGCATAATCTTGAGATGTAGGTCTTGTAGAAGCCAATCTGTTCAGCAGGAGATGTATTGAAAAACCTAAAATTCACTTCACAGGGCGGATTCTGGTCTTTCAACAGGCTGGTGTGGTCTTGAAAAAAATCTGTAGAGACCTCTGGTGGGAAGAAATGGAGGAATTTTCTGTGTTAGACCAAGTGAAGATGTAGAGGTGGATGGATCTCAGCTGTGGTGTCCTCTTGCTTTTCCCTGTTTTAATCATTTCTCCTTTGAAATTTCCCAGGCTTGCTTAAACTGCTGAATGGTTTCAATGATGGAAGAACAAACTTTGCTTTATTTTAGGGGCTTGATGCATAGTCCAGAATGAGTTGTGTTGAGAGAATACAGCTCCAATAGTCTGACATAACTCTGGGATGGCACATGCCTTACCCAGGAGTGTTTGACTGAAGTGGAGGTGGGGAAGAAGACCCCAAAGCCCTTCTGGAATGCACAGCTCTCTCTTCTAATGTACTTCATTTTAGGATTATCTCAGAGGGGTTCTGCCTGCACTGCTTTATTCTGCTCTTAATGCCTCTGGCTTTTGCAGTCACTGCTGTACCTGCACTCAGCAAGAGTTTGGCAAATGCATCAGTGCATGACATCAGTGCTGCAGTGTCTCTGGGCCATTTAAATCCTGCATTGGCAGCATTCCACTGCCCTTCCTGCATGCAGCTGTGGGCAGCTGTGAAATGTCATTGATCGTGGCCAACAGGAAACTCAGAGGGGAAAAACCTCAGTGCAAGGCTGACAGAAAGCTGTGGCCTTATGAGTTCCTTGGCTAATGGCAAAACACAGCAACAGTGCAGGACCTAGTGCACTGCAGAGAGTGCTTTTCAAAGTAATTAGCTGTAAAATGAGGAAAAGCAGCGTTCATCCCACGTTAATGGTGGTATAGAACCAACCACATTTATTTTTAAGAGGCCATTAGAGAGCTTTGCTGGTGTTTCAGCAGTTGTGTAGAAAGCTGTGTGCTGGTGGGGTGGTCCCTGATGGAAATCATGCATGCACAATGCAGAAGGGACAAAAGGTTATTGAAAAAAAAAAAAAAATTCTTATCAGAAGTACTTTGACATTAGTCCTCAAGTAATTATTTTTATCCTTCAATAGGTGCATCTGCATGCTATTGTGCTAACACTGCTGCTTCTCTTGTTAATTATACTCTTTTAAGCTTGCTTCACAAGAGTAATCTAGCAGCCTGTACTAATTAATGCAGTTCAAATCAAACATAGTAAAAATAAAACAGCTCAGCTGAAGAAGAAGGAGAGGGGAAGGCAAAACCCAACACTGAGGCAGTTTGATGCCAAAACAAACCTGCAGGGCTGTAGGGTGTGGGATACATACAAAAATGGTATCTTCTACATTTCAGGCATTTAACAATTATTGTGTTATGAAATGTAGTGGTACCTTGCACTAGGAAATCCTGTTAGCTGCTTTCCCACCCTCCACCAAAAGGTTGTGAATCATTGCTCTTGCTCTTGGCTTCAGGGGGCTAAATTAAAGTTAAGAACATTTGCAATTCTTTCCGACAACAGGTTCTAATCCCAAGTCTTCTGCAGCTTTTTGTCACTGAACAGTAACTTCAGTGGAGAAATATGTCCTGGGTAATGTTATCAGCTTCTGCTAAAAGGTTTACAAAACAAGAGTTCACGGGAGGCTGATACCGTTCATGTCCTCCTTTTACAAGTGATGTTTGGAGAGTTCTGTAATCAAAATATTGTGCCAAACACTTCCTAGAATGGTCAGACTAACCCACAGAAGACCTTGAATCTTGCACAACCTCCTTTCAAGCACTAAAATTGGTATTGTATGAGGTGCTGATCAGTTTTTTCCAGCATGCAGAATGTTTTTATTACATTATTTAATAGTTGTATATATGGCAAAGTTTGAGTCCAGTGTTTATATTTTTTTTTTTAATTGGTTGTTCCAGTGGGAAAATGGAAGGTACCAGAATCGTGGCTTCCAGCTGATAGGAAAAGCAGGCTTGGTTTTGAATTAAAAGTGTGTTTTAGAAATCTGTATTTTGGATTCCATTTTAATTGTTTAGTATGCAGGGTAGAGATGAATCTCTTTTTCTGAGCCACCAAATTTGAAATCAATCTTTCCTGCTTCTTTGCCGAGTTTCACTTGTAAATAATAAAATCGGTTTACTGCTGTGGATTGCCTTTCTTCAGGAATAGTTTTTTGTGAACCACACAACAATGGGTAGCTGGAACTGTAGTGTCCAGCTAAAACCCAGTTCTTTCCCCCTGCTCCAAATCCATTGTCTTAAGGTTAGCAGTGTGTAATTCCTTGCTTTAGGCATACTGGCATTGCTGAATAAGTGACTGACTAAAAGCTGGTGGGTTTAAAGAAATGAGAAATGTCATTTGTGCAGCACAGGAAATTATTTTTTTTATTGCCGACCATTAGCGTTTGTTCAGCTTGCATCATTGTGGGTTTTGTATTGGGAATGATATCCAAGTTCAATAGGTAAATTTATAAAGGATACTAAAACTGATCTCCAGACTAATTCTTCAGAGGTGATTTTATTTGCCTTGATTATTGACTAATGAGCAGCTGAGGTTTATGATGTTAAAGGAGGGGAGAAGTCTGAAGTAGGAAATGCTACCTAATGCTTTCAGTTAGCAATGAGCATTTTGTGATACTGGCCATTTCCTAGCACTGAGAGATCATTAATGACCTGAATGCAAATTTGCTGATTAAAACATGAGCTGGGCTATTTCTCCTAGAAGTATATTGCCACAGGAGAGCAATCAACAGATTGTGGGAGGAAAGGTTGGTCTTGGTTTTGTTAGTCAAACAGTTCTATAAAGATATTTCAGATTCATTGGATTTGTGACTTCCTTGAAGAAAATCCCTTAAAACTGCTGTGCTTTTTGTTAGGTTTCAGTGAAATGTGGTGTGCAGAGAGAGAACACTCATCCTTTGGGATATTTTCTTCCCTTCTCATCCCATTGCATTTTGTTTCCATATTGTGATGATCTTTTTTTTTTTTTTTTTTAAAGTACCTCTGTGAGTGGATTTCTCTCATACTTGAAGCTGCAGGAGCAAATTGTGCTCAGTACTTAAAATAAATATACTGGTGAGAGAGGTGAGGGGAGCAAATAGCTGCTCCTGCTCATCAGCATGGCTTGGTCCTCTCAGCCTGAATTAAAACTTTGATTGGCTTTTTCGTGTTGGTGCATTTCTGTATGTTCCTGCCAGAGGGAGTTCTTCAGGACTGGGAAATGTTGCTGGCATGGGTGTCAGTTTTTTGGGAGAGCTTTAGTTCTGGTGGGGTTTAAATGTGAATCATGGGTGAGGTATTGGTTTTATTGTAATGGGCAGGAATGATCAACAGCTCAATGGGAAAGTATGTATGAAGGGAAATATGGCCAGCTCTTCAGTGACTGAAATGATTATTAAACCAGTTGGTGTTTCATTTGAAAAGTTAGTTACTAAGCAGGTAGTCTGCCTGTGATGAAATAGCAGTGGGAACTCTGCCTTTACTCAGAATATTTGTCTGGGGGATTTTGGGTGCATATTTTAATCATTATTTGAATGTATTGTCTTAACTTTTTCTTGGTTATAACCATTTTCCTCCCTATGATTTTTTTTTTGTTTTTGCTGTTGGCTTTAGAAATACAAGGATCCTTACACTGGTGTCTCAAAAATCTGAGTAGCAGTTTTTTTTTCCAGGCGGAGTTGCATGCACAGGTTTAGTGGTTTTAAGTGGAGATGTGAACTCGATTGAAAATCACTTGTGGGTGGATTTGCAGCTGGGCTTCATGATGGAATTCAGGTCATGAGCCAGAAAACAAAGCTGGAACGGTGTCAGGAGGCTGCACAAGAGGGTTACAGGTCTGGCAGTGGGACCAGAAGTGTGGTCATCATCCAGTGGGAAGTGTTTCATGGGGAGAGGGGGAAGTCTGGAAGTTCAGTCAGTATCAAAAATCACTCAGACACAGCTGTAAAATGAATGAGGTAGATATAATAAAGGTTAACTGGTAACCAAGAAATAACTCCTAGGAAATGAGAAAATAATTTGTACTGGAAGAGTTTATTTTTTGTTGTTTATTGAGGTTTCCATCTGCATTCATTGCAAATACCAAATAAACAATTGCTTGGGAAACCACACTGATTTTCAGTATGTTGTCCTTTGGAGTATAAGTTGAGAAGTGCTAATTTACCTCTTGTTGTCCAAGGAGGTTTTGAGGAGTAATACAGGACTTGATTCTCCTGTTCTTTGAGTTATTCCAGTAGAAAAATAATCCTTTGTGTAGGAAAAGGTGAAATTACCTGCTTTCTTTGCTCCTTAGAAGTAACTTTTCAATATATCTGCATAGAAATTCAAGCTAGAATTTGCATTCATGTTTATTTTGGCTACTGGAATGTTTCCAAGGTGTCTTTATAAAGTCTGGATTGTGTTCCCTGCCCCATGGAAGAGTTTCTGCTCAGGTGTGCTGCTGGCTCTGGGGAAACACCCACAGGCAAGGAGAGCAGGAGGACAATGATGACATTTCTGTGTGGACTGGAGGACAGCCTGTCTCCATAAATACACATTATTTTTCCTGTTAAATGGCTGATGCTGAGAGTGGTTTTTAGCTGAGCTGTTTTTAAGAGAGCATCTTATCCCCTAAGGATGTAATTACGTGTTGCAAGAGTTTTTATATAAACTGTTTACACATTGATCTTGTTGTATATTAAGCTGTTTTTTCCTTATCTTCAACAGGCAGCCAGATAAACTAGTGGTGGTTTGGACAAGAAGAAGCAGAAGAAAATCCTCTAAGGTCAGTTGATTCCTTAATAAGTCCCAACTTGAGTGACAAACAGGGTCAGTGGTTTGAGGGACTGTTTTTCTAAACGTGGGGAGCAGCCAAATAAATAAATGAGAAGTCAACAACTAAAATACTTTTCTTTTAAACTCAGTGTATCCATGAAGTTCAGAATAAACTGCTGTTGATGTCAGTGCTAATTTATGGCAACTCTTAACTCTGATTTCAGCTTTGGTTATTTGTTTAGCAGAACTGTATCACTGTCAGTTCAATTCCATTATTAATTGCTAGACCTAATTAGAAAGGGGAATAAGTTTCTTTACTAGGAGTGTATTAAAAAAAGCCTAATAAAAAAAAGTAATAAATAATCTGACATCCCTGCAATAGGCAGATAAAGCCTGAATAAGAGGCTATTTCACAACCTGCAATGCTACAAATAAAAAAGAATAATAGCAGGGTCTTTCAACCCAGCAGTGTGTCTTTGAAGTGGATATTTACATTTTACTTCTGCAAACACTGTGGGCAAATGTGTGAATTTGTGTTTCCTGACTAATAACTTGGTAGCCTGAGGAGTGGGAGGCTCTGAGTGAAGTCTCTCCAGTGCATGGACACTATTGATAAAGTTGCTGTGGTCTCTTAGCCTGGTTGGATTTATGGCAGATGATCTTTGTCAGAGAGGAAATTTTGGAAGTTATAATAATTCTTTGACACTTCAGTTAAAAAAAAAAAGATGCTCTAAGCTTCTTTTTTCTTTGTGTGTGTGTATTTATGTAACATGTTTAATGTTATTTATGTAAATTAATATTATTTATATATGAAAAGATGTTTCAAAGAACTCTGTAACAGTGGAGAGAGGGGATCCTTGATAGAGGAGATATCTTGAAATAATTGTGTTGAAGAACTTAAGTATTTAGAAAATGTGGTACATAGTTTTCTACCCTGCTCAGAAGAGACTGGAGGTTTATTTTTTACTGGTAATTCTCTTTTTCTGACCTCTTTTTCTCTGACTCTTACGCATACTTGTTGCATTTTGTCTTTTAACTTGAGGTATAAACTATTCTAAGCTGTTTTAGATAAGAGTGCTTCCTGACTGCACAACTGAATGTTGTGCATCCAAAATTCTGCTTCAGGTTATGGAAACCCAAAGGTGGTACCTGGTGGGTAAAGAAGGGTGTGAACTCAGTCTGGTACCTGATCCAGGTTCCACACTCTTCAGCAAAGCCAATTCCTTGGAATTTATAGCAGAGTGTGCACCTAGGCAGGAAATTCTGATGTCAGTAGTTGATGTCTGATGTGGCTCACCCTGTGGTAACTGCTCTGTATTAGTTTCATTTAATTTCTGTTGCACAGAGAGATAAAAGTGGTATCAAACAGTAAGTGCAGTGCTTACACAAGCTTTGTAACCCTGAAGAGCTTGGTAAAAAACAAGGTATTTATCCATAAATGACTGCTTTGTTGTTCAGCATGACCTTGTGAAATGATGATTTTATAGGATCCAAATGGCAGCATTTCCCTGAAGCAACAGGATTTTCTGGAATTAGCTCAGCTTTTTGGGCTTGAAGGTTTTTTTCAGCTGGCCCATAAAGTTCCATGATATGTCCTCATTTTTGGTCACCAGGCAGTAGAAGCAACTCTTGGATAAACTGGCAGATTTAAACCTGAGACTCAGAAAAGTCTTTGGCTGACTAAGTCATGTTTAGTAAGATCCCACAGAGGTACTTTGAAAGAGGCTGAGTGGCCCTAAAACGTGGGCAGAGCACAGAGTTAATTTTACAGTTTTGGTAGTTGATGTGACTTGAGCTTTTTGGGTCCAAAACTGTAGATCAATAAATGTTCTTGATATCTTAGTCATCCTGCCAGTAAAATACTTTATTCAACACGCTTTTTTCATCTAATTGCTTTACTGGAAGCAAGTCAAATGAATATTTCCTCTTATTTTTATTTTTGGTGGACGCTGGGTTCAGCGAGTACAAAGCATTAATAATTGTCTGGTTTTCAGCTTCTTGAGAGGGAGGAAGGGAAGGATGAGGTTTTACCTTACTGTAAAGATGTTGTCAAGACTTTTTTGGAGGTTATGTTTTCTGAGCTTTTCAGATCATTGGGGTTGATGAGGGATATCACCAGCAGATAGCTCACAAACTCAGCATGGCCCTTTGGATGCACTCTGTGTCTTTTGCACTGGGAAAAAAATACAAGAGATGTGTTAAGCAAAAATGTGGTGCAACTTGGAAGATGATGGAGCTATGGATGTGCACTGCTCTGATACAATTTTAAAAGGCCTTTGAGCTGAAAGCTGAGCTCTTGATGTCCTTTGAAGCCCTTGTTTTTGTGGGTTTCCATGATTCTGATTTGCCTCCTGCCCCACATACTCTCTTTCTGAATAAACTACAGTGGTCCCTTTATTAAAAGAAATAATGAGAGGCATCATGTGCAGGAGTCTGAATATTTTTCTTCTTACTGTGGGAAACATGGAATAGGAGCTGTAGATATGTTTAATTACAGTAAGTTTCAAAGTGTTGCAAATGAAAAGCAAAGACTCATTTTGAAAGAGCATATAAATAGCAGTCTGATGGGTGGATGGATACAAGGCCATAAATATATCCAGCAGTTACTGACCTTAATGCAGATTTAAGTTACTTACAGTTCTATTTTGGGACCTGCTCTCCATAGGCAAGTCTAATTTCAATGTATTTCATGAGGTGAGTCAAGATAAGGTGGCTCTGTTGGGCATCTCCATTGTGTGTGCCAGGAGTTCACATAAAATGGGAATTTGCAGTTTTGCTGTGCTTGGCAGAATTACTGTGCAGCCCTAGAACCAAAATGAACTTTCAGCTTGGGGAGGGTGGGAGTTGCCTGTCTGCTGGTGCAGATCTTG
Source organism: Dicaeum eximium (assembly GCA_013396995.1). Classification (NCBI taxonomy): domain Eukaryota; kingdom Metazoa; phylum Chordata; class Aves; order Passeriformes; family Dicaeidae; genus Dicaeum; species Dicaeum eximium. The sequence continues at coordinate 1,037,903 of VWZP01000141.1, read as the reverse complement.
TCTGTTTGCAAAATCAGGTACAGTCTTCAAGCTTTATTTAGATGCTGCTCAGCATCCATGGTTTACAAGAAGGTGCAGTGTGTAGCTCTGGACTTGTTTAACTCTTCAAACTTAAACTGCAAAGTTGCCTGCCCAGGTTTTCAGGCCCTGGGCTCTTGGACCTCTCTTTTTTTTTTGAGTGGTGGAAGAATGTCTTTGTTCTAGTGTAGAGCAAGGGAAAAATGTGTTGAAAATACGTTTACCTTCACTTCACTGAGATGATCTCAAATTTCCAGGCTTTGAAGTAAGAAATTTCAAATTGAAAATAGATGTTGCCATGCTGTCAAGGAGGTGCTTTCTACTATTCCTGTGAACATGCAGAGGCTTACGGTTGAATTATACACCTCTGAAGAATCAAATTTGCACTTGATTCTGAGAGCCTGACAGAATTATTCTTCAAAGATTCCTTTTGTATCAAAGCTGAAAGAAGGTGCCTTGCCTATGATTTCAGCACTTCTCTTGCAGGTTTATCAAAACCCGTTTAAGCACAAAGGAGGAGGAACAATGCTGAGAAAAAGGAAAGAACTTGAGCAGTGAAAACTAAGAGGCAAAGGGGCAGGGAGTAGAAGGAGTCCCTTGCACACAGCAGCAGCCTGGCCAGCATTTTTCCAAGGTTCTGCCAGCAATAAAGCAGCAGCTGGGTCACCTGTGTTGCTGTTGGTGGCAATCTCTTGCCTTGTGTGGCTGCTTTATTGCCCAGTGCCAGCCCTGCCTGTCCCTGCCAGGCTGGAGTTCCAAAGGCAGGTTGTGACCTTCAGTAATGCCACTCCTGGGCCTCCTCAGATTTTTAGTAAAGTTACAAGATCGTGCTGTCATTGTAATCCCTGACTGTGAACTGGAGGTCATTAACACTCTTCTTTTTTTTTTTTT
>VWZP01000141.1:1015823-1036973 GCA_013396995.1 Dicaeum eximium | reverse complement strand
TTTTTTTTTTTTTTCCTGGGAGTCCCATAAAGCTGACTTGTGATGGCATTGTGAGGTGCAGTGATGGATGTCCCAGAAAACTATGAGAAAAATAACTCTGTGGTCAGGTTTTTTTGTTTGTCTGGGCTTTGACTTTTTATTTGGTTGGTGGTTTTACTTTTCTGATAAAAAACCCTATAGATGATGTGAGAAACTGATTGAAGAGATGGGAAAGAGGCTGTTTGTCTGAGCATCATCTGCTGTGGATGGTGAATAAGGCAAGATTTGGTGAACCAAAGAGCATGAATCATGTATTTAATGTGTGATGTGTTCATACATGATGTGTGTCATGAATGTGTGTGAAGCTTGAAGGGGTAGCCCAGTCCCAGAGAAGCTGTGGTGGAGATGAGTTTTTGCTCATTCCCCAGACTTAGCAGTCTCTCTGCAGCTTTGTAGCAGCCATACACATGTGCACAGTGCTGCTGAGTTAAGGAATTCTCGGGAAGAGCTGTGGGAATCCTCTGCTTTCCTTGTCTGCTCTGAAGGGGCACTGACAGCAGGGTGTTGATCAAAAGCTGCCTGGAGTTCCCAGGGCTTTGAACTCCCTCCTTTGGCACGTGCTGGGCTTTTTGGGCTGCATCCCAAGGCAGGAGTGTGACTGGAGTGTTGTTCTGGTGCCCAGCCTTTTGAACTGGTGGGCCCAGCACAGAGATTTTGGGATGATGGTGGGGGGCATGCAAGCTGTAGTCTGGAGGATGGTCTTTGTCTCCCTTTGTGACAAATTGAGCTGTGTTACAGAAGAACAAGAAGCCATTCACAAAGTGCTGGTTTCCTCTGGTGTGAGGGAGTTGGCAGCTTTTCCCAGACCTGTTCTTTTTCCAGTGGGTCCATTAACATTTATATATAAAAAATCTATTATATAATATATATTATATATAAATATATATTTATAAATAATATAGTATATATAATTATATATAATTATATAATTATGTTTAATTCATCAATATTTATATAATTATTTATAATTTATAATCATAGGTCTGTTTCAAATGGGTTTTGCTTTTAAAACCCAACATTGACATCTTGGCAATAAGAACATATTTTTTTATTCATAAATATGAACTGTCCCATAATTTGCAGCAGGCTCAAAATATTATAGTCAGCTCTAGTATCTTACAGAAAAGTAATGAAATTATCCTGCACAACATGAGGCAAGGTGGAAGTGAAAAAAGCATAAAAGATGAAGCATCTGAAAGGGCAGGTTCCTGAAATAATGTAGTGTCGAGTCTGTCATTCCAGTTCAAGCACAGCAAGAGAGCAGTGATGTTCACACCACAGCTGGTGGATTGCAAAGCTGCCTGCCTGCTGTGGAACTGTTGTTTTAAGGAGAAAAAAATGCATCTCAAAACTGGATAAGATGAAGTGCCCATGCAAGTTGTGTAGGCTCATCTCCACGGCCTTTCTTTAATATTTCCTCCTGTCTCAGTCACCAGTTTGGTGCCAGAGCAATGCTGTGGGTTGGACAGTGTCATTCACAGCCCTACTCTATTTACAGAGAATTTCAGCAGCCCCTCCTGTAGCTCCTGTTTCCAGATTTAAAAGAGCTGGAAAGGGTTTTTTGGTATAGGCCAGGTGTAACTTGAACAAACTGCAGCTTAGAGGTACCTGGCATGAGAAATGTTGCATTAGAATAACACTCTGCATCCTAATTTTAAATTACTACTGTCATTTGCTGCTCCTCTGTATTTCTCTGGCTTTGCTTTCCCCTTTCTCCTTCCCAACAACCCAGACAGTCCTTTTGATGTTACCTTTTTCTGTCATGCTGTTTGTGTGGTGCAGTGTTTATTTTTCAAAGCTAGAGGAGGACTCAATAACATTCATGATCACAGAACAGCTTTGCTTTAAAAGCTCATTAGTTAGAGCTTGTCTTCTATATGACAGCAAAACATGTATTTTCCTGTGTGTTTATTGTGTCTCACTGACTTTCCTGGTGGGAGGAAATGCTGATAAAGGGCTTGAAGTGAAGAGTTGTCTGCACCAGTGAATGCTCATTTTCTAGGTTTTTTTGATGGATGGAACAAGTGATCCTCAGCTGAGCTGGCTGGCAGTGCCTGGAGCTTGGACAGCAAAAGTTTGACTTAATTGTCAGTATGGGCCAAACCCAGCAGGAGAGTGCAGGTTTCAGACACACCACGAGCTCCAGTGGTTTTTGTGCAAACTGGTACCTGGACAGAGGATGGAGTGCCCCTCTGGAGGAGAAGTTATTGATTTTATGAGATGCTGCCAGGGGATGGGGCAGATGGTCTGCTTTGCTGCTCACAAAATACCTTTTTCTTGTAAGATACTCAAGTTTTGGTTTTGTTATTTGGTGTTGTTTGCTCAGTTATTCAGAAAATACATCCAGGCTCTCTTTAGAATTATGAGATTAGACTGAGGTCTGTGGAGTAAAACCAGTAGAAATTGGGTTGTTTCAAGTTGCTCTTAGCTTAAAATTCCTTTTGTTTTTTTTAGTTACTCCAAATTGCTACTCTGCAAGCACAAAGCATAGACACTCAGAAAAAATCTGATCTAATTAGGCATCTTTGGGAGCTGTGGTTTCAAGGAGAACACACCAAAGATGAAAAAATTTGTGATAAAACCAAAGGAGAGCTGGCAACATTTGGCACTCCTTACTGTGCACAGGGCTGCTGCCTCTGTAGGGATGGGACTGCTTCTCCAGCTTTGTCTTTCCCACTTTGGTACAGCAAAGTCATCCTTAAAGTTGCCCAGGTTACCTTAGGGTCCCAGAGAAGCTGAGTCATAGGTCCTGCTAACCATATAAAAGCAAAAATATGTTCTAATAGGCAGCCTGAATCTGAAGTTCTGAGTGTTGGAAGGAGTGTAAAATTGCAATGAGTGATGCTCTAGAATTAAAAAAGGAAAAAAAACCAAGTTAACTGGCTTCAGGTAACAGTAAATAGATTGTACAGTCTTTCCTGATGAAACTTCCACATGTTTCTAATAACACCCTGGCTCCATAGCTGCCAATTCTGCAGCAGCATCCTTCCTTCATTTGTCTTACACATCACAAAATAGACCAGGTTGAGCTTGGAAAAAGGCATGCTTATTCCAAACCAGAGCAGAAATGCTCTCACATGGTGTTTTTTTAGGACTAGCTGTTAAAATGCAAATACAGGCCATACACTAATCCAAACTGATGCTCAAAGGTAGACAGGTTCTGTCTATTTAACTGTTGGGTTTTTTGTTATCTTTTCTAGGTGTAGCTACCCCAGCATATTAATTCTGAAAAACTTAAATGTTTTAGTGGCATTATAAATCATTGTTTTTGCATTTCTTTCCTCAAGTAAAGCTTCTTGCTCCATTTATGTGTAAATGTGATTAGACCTGCACTATGTGTACACAAAATAATGCTCAGCTTGCTACAGAAGTTCTGACCTTCCAGCCTTCATTTTTGCAAGGCTCTGAGTGTCCTGACCTGTACTGTATAATAAAAAAGCTGAGTTTAGGACCCTGTGAGGAACAGCTTTAGTTCAATGGAGAAGTCTGCTAGTGGTCTGAGTTTCCTTACTGTCATTGTTAATTGTGTCAGTAGAGTCATGGGTTCAAAGTTGTGACCTTTTTGGAGTCAGTGATATGTTTGCTTTTTTTACCTGCATGCATATTTATGTTACATTTTTTTACCTGGGTCCTGTGGGAGTCAAGTCAGCATTTTGATAATGGCTTTCAACATCTGGATGCTTTTCTTCCTGTAGGCACACAGCTGGCAGCCTGGAATCAAGAACCCATACCGTGGGGTGGTGGTGTGGCCTGTGCCTGAAAATGTTGAAATTACTGTGACTCTCTTCAAGGTATGTCTTTTTTAGAGCATGATCTTTACTATTTCCTCAACAGCACGTGAAAAATTCTGTCTGGAAACTCTGCCACAAGGTCTAATCTTGCTGGTTTGATGTCATTAGCTGCACAAGCTGATGTCCCCAGTTCAGATGTGGGTGGAAGGGATGCTCTGTTCCTGCCTGAGCTGACCTGTGTGGTGTAGTTAACACACTGAAATACCCACTGAGCTGATTATGGCTGAGCTGGCACAGAGTCCAGCACATGTGTAAGTGTGCACGTAGCACATGTGTGAGGGCTTGGCATGGCTCACAGCCTGCTGGCTTTTCTGTGAGTGCTGGAAGGCAGAGTGCTCATAGCACAGGCATTTCCAGACTTCCTCGTGCAGTTCCTGCACTCTGTTGGCTGCTGCAGATTCCAGCTCCTCATTTCCCATCATTTAGAATGGAGCACAAACATCACAGCACTGATGTGATTGCAGCTGTAGGAGTGGATGTGCAGTATTTGAGTAGTACAAAGAATTTTACAGAGAAAATTTTTATTTTTTGAACTGAATTTGTTCTACTAAACAAAAAAAACTTATTTGTGTGGCTGTGAAGCAGGAGGAGGAAGTAATAGTTATGCTAGAACTAATTTCCCAAATATCATTGGGCAAGGCCCTTGCTGCATAAAGAGAAACAATGCAGCTTTACAAGTGTGACAGTGTAGGAGGCTGAAATTTCTGGGATTTTCATTCCATAGTTCTTCCTCATTCTTTACTCTGGTGCCTTCATCTGCATTCCGGCTGTTCTTATTTCTAACTGCAGCTTAGGGCAACAGTAATACTTCTTTCTAATTAGTAATATTTGTATTTCTTTGTCTTGGGGACTTTCCTGAGCTTGGTGTTGGCTTCTGATTAGCCTTAGAATGGGAATTTATTACTTGGTGTGAAATGCTTTGTTCTACTAAACTTTCTCCCCCTTTTTTTTTGTCTTCTCCCCCCTCCTTTTTTTTTTTTTTTTAAATTTCTGCCTTTGGGATTAGCGATGAGCACAAACTTCTCAGGTTGGCAGTGATCATAAATTATCATAAACTTGTCTCTCTTCTTAGCAAACGTGTAGTCTTTAAGATTTAAAAATTCACTACCCAAAACTGTTTTTTTTTTTTTTCAAAGACCTCTGCTTGGACTAAGAAACTTGTCAGCATTATGTGGCAATGCTGCATGTCTGTACAGTCTGAACATGGTTATGCAACACTGTAAATGTTGCTTGATATTTCCAACATTTAAAGTGAAATAGAAATGTACAGAAATGTTGATTGTGATTATAATGTTAGGTGAAGGATGAGAAATAAAGTTTCTTTTAGGTGCAGCTCTGTGATACTGTGGCTTTGGAGCGAAGGGATCTTCCAGCCTTCTCTTGCTGTCCCATCTTTTTATTTAGGCTTGTACTGCTTCAGGTTTCTGTTATGGAGAACAGCACAGCAGCCTTGTTGGTGGTGTGGGACTGTCCAGTGAGGGATGGAAGGGCCTCTGGAGCCACTGTCAGGTATTACAGAGGCTTCATTTTACCCAGCACTAATTCTGCAGGCACATCTGCTCACTGGGCTTCTTCCTCTGCCCCCAAAATGAGCCTGCCTGTCACCAGAATTGGTCTGGGAGGAGAGGCAGGGGTGGGGATAACCCCAGGAGCTGTGTTCTCTAAGTGGTACCCACTGCTCTCGGGGGAGTGAGCACTGGATTCATCATCCAAGTGTTGAGGACCATCACAATGTCAGGCAGCTCTTAGACTAAAATCTGCTCTGATTCTCCAGCCCTTCTGCCAAGAGTGCCTGTGAGTGAGCAAAGGTGTTTGTTGTGTGTGAGGGAATGCCCAGAGCAGCCTGGGGAGCAGGTTGGGTGATGTGTGATGCCCCAGGAGTGCTGAACCCATGTCAGGGAGCTGGGAGGGGCAGGGACTGCAGGCACAAGATGGAGCTGGCCCAGTTCAGGCTGTGCCCATCCCCTGATGGCTCTGCTGGCTCTGTGGTGCTTCAGCTGTGGCACAGGACGTGTCCCAGAGCTGGCATTCCTGTAGCTGGTAGGTTCTGGTAGTCAGAACATTGTCTGGGCAGCACTGGAGCAGTGGGAAGGGAAGGATGTGATGGCACTCTGCACACTTGGAATCTGGGTATTGTTCCTTGCTCCACAAGAAAGGGGACAGAAGGGCAATCCTATGAAGGAGGGTGGCTGCTGGAGGGCTGGCACTTTGCAGAACATGCACTGAGCCTGGCCTTTTTAACAAACAGGAGCTGTTTGCTTTCAGCAGCACCCGAGGAGCTCAGGGAGCTGCTGCTGCTGCCTCTGTACCCCAGGCAGAGCCCAGAGCTGGGAGCTGGCTGTGCAGAGTCCCAGATAACACCCAGAGCAGGGTGTGCTGGGGATGGGAGGGCTCCAGACAGAGCCATGTGTTGTGGAAGTGATCACACAGCAGCGCAGGGCATTGCTGAGTGCCTGTTGAAATGTGCTGCTGGCAGAATCAGGAGATAAGGCAGGGCTCCAAGTGCTGATGAGAATGTTGAGAGTCTCCTCTCCAGCAGGCAGCCTGGACACTTGAGAGCTGGCTAAGCAAAGTCCCTGTGATCAGTCAACAGATGAGATATTCTGCATTATCTGCACAGCCCCACTTTGAGTGTCACCTTGCTTACAACAACGGATTTGTAATTCTTGCACAAGCAAAGTACTGGGGAGATGACAACCTTCGTTTAGAAAACTTTAATTTCAGGAAAATGTAAAGGGTTTGTTTGTTTGTTTTAATTCTGGGCTGCTGCTAAAATCTCATTATGCCCTGGAGTCATGTGGGGAAAAGCATCATATGGATATATTGATTCAGCTTGCCTTGACTACCTGTAGTCCTGCCCATCCAGCCCCTGAAGTGCTAATTACATAAAAAGTTCCTGAAAGTTTAACTTCTTCCTTTGCTGAGCTCCACACTGATTTTATTTATTTCTTGGTGTTTTTTTTTCATCCAAACTGGGGAGAAACAAACATCATGAAACAATAAGCCTATTGTGCATTTAAAGATCTGTAATTTGTAGTGCTTTTCAATGGAAAGATTCACAAATGCCAGAAAAGCCAGAGCTGAATTCCCACTTTTTCTTTTTTGTTACCATGTTTGTGCTCCAGAAGTTAATTTTTTAGAGTTCCTGCATTAGCAAAGTTTAACTACCACATAGGAAAATTTGTATTCTTTTCTGTGGGTTTATATACAAACACAGATCTATATCAGCTGAGAGAGATTTTAAACCAGAAATTTTCACTGCCAAGCAAGCCCAATGCTTTTAGTAAAGCTAAATGAACATCAGTTGTACTATGAGGATTTAAATTGCAACGTCATTATTTGCTAGCTTAAAAGCAAAGTGGCTTCCTGAGCAAAAATGTTTGTTCTTCAGGGGTAAGCATGGACTTTGCTTCATTGGGTTACACAAAACACTTGTTTTGTTAGTCATGTACATGGTTTATCACACCAATGTACCATTGCAACAACAGAGACTGTTACCAACTCTTAATTCCAAGGTTTGTAAAAGGCATTTTTAAAGGCATAGCTTTTTAACCACACAAAAAAGTATTTCTAAATAAAATAAGAATGATCAAGGCATACTCGTGTAGTTGAAAGTATTCCTATCTCCACATTTTACTCAGGAAAAAATCCCTATCATTCTTCCTGAAAGCCCAAGTCAATCATGCTTTGATTTTATAGAATAAAACACTGCACCAAAGCCAGTGCTTTATCTGAGGAGAGGAGAAAAAAGAACCCAAATGAGCCCAAAACCTCTTCATAAGACCTTATCTCCTAAGTAAAGACTAAGTTGAGGTTCAGAACATACTTGATTCAGTTTAGGAGGGACCAGGGGCTTGACCAAATCCTATGGAGAATTCTCCATAGGAGTGAAAACCAGTTCCATGGGCAAGGTGCTGTGGGTCAGATATAAAAATCATAAGCTTGGGGAAGTAAGCACATTTGCACATCAAAAAATGAAATGGTCAAAAACTTAAAGGATTAGTGGAGGACTAAGTTTTAAAAAAGATTTTAAAAAGAAAAAAAAAAAGGACATTCAATGTTTGTCACCTTTGTAGCCCAGGGGATTTACAGGAAAGTGTGAGCTCGGTGTGGTGATGCTCTGGGATGTTCTCCTCAGAGCTCCCTGTTTTCTGGCAGCTCCAATTAAAGCTGATCTCAGTTGTGTGTGATTTTCCTAGACTAATCAGACCTCTGTAATTGAAAGCAATGAGAATTGGGTCAAATTTTGAGTCTGGTGCAGTTTGAAGCAGGCAAGTAGAAAAGCTGAGGACAGATGCTGGAGCACCCAGAGCATCTGCTGCAGGGAGATCACACACCCTGCCAGCATCTGATGTGATTCGCTGTGACAGGCCTTAAGTAGTTGTTCCCCAGGAAGAAAGACTGAAGATTAAGGCTGGTATGAAGTGATCTAATTGAAAGACAAGCTTCAAAAACCAGGGAGGAGGCACAGGGAAGGAAGGGAGGAAGGGACTAACAGTCTGAAGATCCTCCCTACCCACTCTGGCTGCTGATCAGGAAATTCAGCAGTCCCCTGATACGTCCTTTGTTCCTATTACAAGAAATACAGAAAAGAAATCTGAATATAGCCTGAATTATTGGAGAAGGCTTACGTTTCTTCAGTAGTCTGAAACCACCTTGTGCTCTGCAGAAAGGATATAAATCCTTGGCAAGAATGGGTTCATGATGGACTGATCAGCAGAGAGCAGAAAAACGTGTCTGACATGTCCTTTGCTCTTCCCAAGCCCAGAAGATTTGACTTTTTGGGTAGTTGGCATGTGGATGTCTTTTGCACAGCTCCCTACAGTTTGCTTCTTAGCTGAGTGTTACATCTGGCACACCAAGGTCATCTTAGGAGACAAAAAAGAGAGGAAAAAAGGCTCCAAAACTGAGTTGAAGATGCTGAAAGGGAACACCAAGCTGAGACAGGATAAATGGGGCCCATGTCTTGGTATTAAAAAAGATGATTCTTTTTTTATGTAGTAAAATGAGGGGGAGCAACAAGCTGTTCAATCCATTTGCCCTAATTCAAAATTTTCACTTTATGGTGAAACCATAGGGAATGTTGGCTGGAGTGTAGCTCTGCACCTGTGGTATACTGGGGAAGCAAATAGGCATTATCAAAAAAAAAAAAATCTCCTGCCAACTCCCCTCATGTTACAGTGAGTTGTGAGGCAATCTGTTCCTTGATCTTTTTAGGTAATTTTCACTGTCATTTGCTTTTAGGAAATGGGAGTGAAGTCTGTTTATAAATTTTGACTTTAGGTATTCCCAGCTTGTATCTGCTGGCAGGTGAGGTGAGGTTTTGGGTGCCCTATTACCAAAAAATGCTTTTACACAGCATTGGAGCATTCCAAAGGCTGCTATAACCATTACTCCTGGATTTATTCTTCTTTGGAATAGCATTTTTCTTCCTATTTGTGTAGTCCTCAAATAATTTGCTGGATACATGACATGAGTTTTATGTGGGGAATGAATGGAGAATGTGGATTAGCCAGTGAGGGAAGTATTTGGTATTGTGGGGTTTTTGGTTTTTTTTTTTTTTTTTAACTGGTATTTACAGTCTTCAAATCCAAAATAAGATGAAAGATTAGCCAGATTTATAGAAGCAACACCTGTTATGGGGACTACATGAGGAAATGTTAGCCCCAAATGTAATGTGTTGTTTGCAATAGGAGCTGTGTTGTAACTGTAATCATACAAGAAACTGTGTATTAACTATAATCATACAAGTATCTGTTTACCTGACAGTACTGAAGTTGTAACTTAATTAGAAATAGGACTCTCTCAGCTGCTCCTTGGGCTTCTGATAAAAGCGTTTTAGTGGCAGAGTGAAGCCACTTACGTGTCTTTTGTGAGGAAATGCTGAGGTTTATGTACATAAAATTATTCAGGGTTTTCTCTTTCTGGAGACATTAAAACTAACACGAAACGTGGCTTTCTATATAAAAAAAAAATCTGGCTTTGCCTCTAAATCTGAAATATCCTACACATATGCAAAGTGTTCACATATCAGCATATTTCATACTCTCTGAACATTTGGTAAGGCTGTTCATTAGAGAAGTCTCTGCAGCTTTTAAGGCTGTTTTGGGGCAATACACTGCATTTATCCTCTTGAAGTGTTCACAACTTGCTTTCAAGTGTGTGCTGAAAGGCTGAACGTGAAGGAGTCTTTGCATTTTGCTCTGTCAGATGATCAGAAATCCTCAGCAGAGCACCTGGTTCTGTAGCCCTCAGAGGTGTGAGTTTTATTGCCACTGACAGAGAGCCTGGCTTTTTGTAGATTTTTGCCTTGCAGAAACAAAACAAGGAATGTTTTGTTTGTTATGTGGGATAAAATATTGGACCCTGAATTTGGAAGCAGTTTTAGGTCAGCCTGCAGGCTTGTCCTAATAGCTTTTGGGGGAGTTGGGGGGGGAAATATAGAGCAGGATGAAATATTTAAGAATTGAGTCACTTATTATGGAGTAGCTTATTAAAACATAAAGTGGTTAATGATCCCATTAAATCTCATTATGCCATTTCATGCTGTATCAAAGGAAGCAATTAAACAGAAAGGTAATTGCCCTAGGTTAACTCCTAAAAATTTTAAGTATTTAATAGCTGGATTACAGAAAGTTAGTTACATCTTTAGAATTTCTATAGTATGCACCAAACCCGCAGGTATCGTGCTTTATTTACATAATGCAGAATTCCACAAACCTGATTAATGTGCTGGAGATATAATTACATAATCTGATATTTACAAGACATTAATTGGAGCACGGAGATACCTCAGGATAATTTTGTATGTATCTACTTGCCCTCCTGTCCTTATGGTTACTGGTACAGCATGTTTTGACACTCATTTGCAGTATTTAAATCAGTCTCTTTAAAAAAAAAACCAAAACTTCTTGAAAGATTTATTCATATATAAAAATGAATCATCAGTTTTGACATAAGTCTTTAGCAACATCTTAGATTCTTTCACTGAGAGTGTTTTACAAGGGGGCTGCACAGGGAACACACTTGGCTGGGTTTTGGAGGAAGGATGCACAGGAGGAGACAGGATAATATCCTCCTAGAAGTGTTACTGCAGTTCATCCAAAGAGGAGGTTTATTTAAGAGCACACTTCCCAAGTTTTTTGTGTGCTGGAAAAATAAAAAAAAAAAATTTCCTCTGGTTGTTGGTGCTAAACTCGTTACTTACAAAATATTTTGTGTATCCCCACTGTCTGACTTCAAAGCAAAACTGAAGTGAAACAAGCTAAGACTGAGGTGAGGCAAGAGGATTAAATGTGAGGCTTGTAGCATTCCGTAAGAAAAGGAAGATGCTACTAATGGATATGAAGTAGGAGCAAAAAATCTTGATGCATTTTGTTAATTTAGAGCAGGAAGATGGAATTGTTGTGCTTGCTGGAGTGTCAGGACCAGTTGCCAAACAGCAGCAAGAAAACTTGAGATGCTGAGGGGTCTCATATGTGATGTTGGGAAATGCTGGTGACATGGAAGTGACATTTATTTCCAAACACAGTGTGCAAACAGCAGAGGCAGGAGAGTAATTGAGTGTTCTCCTGGAACTAGAAATAGCAGGATGGAGCTGAGCTATAGCAAAAGCAGGTTTCATGTCAAAAGAAGGGCTCAAGACACATTCTGTTAGTGTGAGAATCTATTTTGCAAGAGGAGTAGAAGTTTTGCTGCAGTTGTTCAGAACTTGGACTGGATGATTAATTATTTTAAAAAAGTATTTTGTTTAAAGTAGGATCCTTGATAGAGGCTTGAGAGGAACAACTTAGTGTCTTCTCCACTGTTATTTTGAGACAACAACAATACAGACCACTCCAGCAGACTGAAAGCTCATTAAATTAAAAAAAAAGGCACCAAATATATGAACTTCATTGTTATTTTTCTTCCTGTTAGTGAAAATGTTTTCTGATCCTCACATGTGATAGGATAGAAATGCTGTGAACTCAGGATGGGCATTTAAGAAATCTGCAGTGGAGGGAGGTGCTGTGCTGAAGCTGTGACTTTGGATATTTTGCTTGTGCTCATAGAGCCTAAGGAGGTTGGGGTGTGAATCTTTAGGTGCCTCCCTCCTGTTATCTGCAACATTTGTGTTTGTTGTGTGTATTTGAGAGCTGGAACTTGAGATTTAAGGAGAGATCTACCTTTTTTTTTTGTTTTTTTTTTTCCCCTCCCACTGGATGAAAGGAAACAGAATTACAGGTGTTCATCAGCATCCACCTCATGTTTGCATTTGTAGGAGTCTCTATGAAATCCTCACTGGCAGTTCTACCCCAGCTTGCTCATCATACAGTGGACATCCCATAAAGCCTACTACATCCTAGCTAAAATACTTCCCTCTGGCATCTTCTGTGGGTAAAAATAAGTCAGAGTATATGAAAACCTTGGCTGTGTTGCAGTCTCTTGCTTCTTGGATTATTTTTAGTCTCAAATTCTCTGGTTTGTTTTCCTAGGATCCCCACGCTGAGGAGTTTGAAGACAAGGAATGGATGTTTGTCATAGAGAATGTAAGCTGGAATGTTATGATTTTTTAATACCTATAAGACTTAATCATTTTAAAAGATTAAAAGGTGTCCAGATGCTGAAAAGGTATTGAATAAAATTTGAGCAGCTGAACCACCGTAAATCCTGGCTCTGTAGTAATGAAGGCTTACTAAAATACCTATTTTACCTATTATTACCTAATTTATGTTACAATTAAAATACAGAAGAGGGGAGGGCTATAGTACACTGCTTAAATTCCTTCCCTGTAAGCATCAGGCTGCTTTGTATGAGTTTGCTGTGAGGAAAGGACGAGTTAGAGCTGGGTTGTGACTCACTGTTTGTGGGCTGTGACACATCATTTGTGAATGAGCTGGGTTATGGCATCTGCACGTCCCAAATGGCATCCCACACCCTTCTGGGCTCAAGTGCCACCCTCCAGGGCAGGGTTCCCTGCTGGCCTTTGCTGGGTGAGGGGTTTGGGGCAGGGTGGGGAGGTGGGAGCAGCAGGGAGGAGTCCTGAGCTGCTCCCCGCATCCCTCTGCACCCAAAAATCCAAAATCTGCTCCTGCAGTCTGCTGCTCCTCCGAGGCAGGAGCTCCTGAACTTCAGAGAGCCGAGTTCCTGAGGGCTGTGCAAACAGCAGGCTTTGCCAAAATCCAGTGCTTGACACTGCACAGTGCTTCATGAGTACTTTTTTCCTTTCCCCCCTCTGTTCCGGGCAGCAGCTTCACCCTGGGCTGAAAAAAGGGGAAGCTGCTTTACCTGAGCTTGTCTTGAAAAAGAAACTTTGGCTTCAAATACATTTTTAAGGGTTGTGGTATTGAGGCAGTGCCCATTAATACAGTTTCAGTATGGATTGTTTCTCAGTAATGTGATTTTTATGTTGTTTTTAAAGAAAAAAGCAATTAACTTTTCTACCAAGTAGTACCACATAGCAGTGAGATGTGGGGAAGCAATGAATTTTGCATACCTTTTTTTTACCTAAAAATGCTTCTTTTTCTTGTAAATACTGGAAAATGCTCTGAATATCTAAAGCTAAGGTTTATTCAGAAGGGCTGAAAGCAAAGTGCTTTATTTATACTTTTGTTTTAAATGTCAAGTTTCTATTTTCACTTGTGACACTTTTTAACACAAAACATGGTTCAGTTGCTGTTTCCTGGAGTTCCTTTTTCTTTCTCACGTAGTTTATTTTAACCAGGGAAGTATCCATCCCCAATTGTCACCATACAAGTAGCTCTGGATAAAACAATGTCAGTGTATTTCTCAGCCAGCCCCTCTGGGTATAGCTGGATTTCCTGTGACGTTGCAGATGATTTTATTTTTTTCCCCCAGGATTTTATATGGGGCATTGTGGGAAATAGATTTGCAGAAAATTTTTAGAGTTTAACACAAAGTTTACAAAGAATGAATTTATATATAAATTTTAAGATAAAATGTTAACTTAGAAATATTATAGAATAAGACAAATATTGTTGAGAGAGAAATGGAGTTATAAAGCTATCATTTAAAATTTTTTAAAAATAAATATTTTAGAGAAATAAGATTATGAAAGATACATTGTAATAAGATTTATGAGAAATAGTTTTAGATGGTTAGTTTTAAAATATTTATAGTATAGTGTAGTAAAAAGTTAATAGACCAAGAAATGCTTATAGTGTTTTATAATCAAGAAATATTTGTGATGGAATAAATTATAACATGTGTATTTTTTCACCCTTCATATAAGACTAAAAAATAGAATAAAAGTTTTTAGAACACCTCTCTGTACCCCATCTGTAAGTCAGAAAAAAGCAGGGCATGAAGGCTGAGCTGGTGTCCTGCTTTCTTTACATGTCAGTGTAGTCCGTGCAGGGCAATCTTCTGTAACGTGGGAACTTCTTCACAACCTCAGTTGTGCTGTTAGTTCATCTCACAAGAGCTGCCAAATAGTCACTGGCAGGTAGATGTTTGTTCTTTGGTTGGAGGATATAGAAGCAGCATCCTCAGAATTATACACTTAAGAGTTTTACTGCAAAAATTACTGAGAGCTAAAGAAATTATAAAACTGGCTGCTTTCAATGGCCTCTTCTTTTTCTTTTTTTTCAATTTTTTTTTTTTTAATGCTGGCAGAGCTGGAGAAACTCTTTTTCCCTGGTTAACAGCTCCACTTAGTGGTGGATGAAAAGATGTTCATGGGCTCCAGTGACAGCGACGGGCTGGCACTGCAGAGCCTGGAACACCTGGAATAGGGAGGGGAGGCAGGAGTTTGTTCTCCTCACTCCTTCAGTCATGGGCATTTGCCTCTCCGGACCTGAAGTGTCATTTGCCTGCTTTCACAACAATTTGTCATTAACCTGACAAGCCCAAGTCACCTTTGGGAAGCACGGGGACATTCAGAGTCCTGTGGGACCTTTTCCATTTTGTCCAGGGGTGTTCTCTGCCCTGAGAAGGCTGCAGGGCTTCCCTTCCTCTTTGGTCAGCAGCACTCAGAACACAGAACACTGAAGTCCAAAGAGCTTAGGGGTGTGCTTTAATTGTGAAGCTGTGTGAATTCTGCTAGAAATTTTGAGTTTGACTTTTAAATACTAATTTTAAAAAGACAGTCTCCAAAATAATTTTGTTATGCTTCAGTATGGCTGAGCAAAGACCAGGTAGAAGAGATACACAGCTGCAGTTTGATGCCTTGGCAGGAGGATGCTACCAAATTCCAAACAAGTTTTATTCTGCACTTTCAGAGGGATTTTTAAGTAGTGGCGAGGTGATTTGTGCAAGATAGCCATGCTGTAAATGAAAAAGAAACAAGATACTTGTTTATTGTGGTTGTTTTCTTGTTCGGGGTATATGTACATTGCTTCATGATCCATTACCTTGATTATTGTAGATTTTTTTTCCCCTAGCTGTATTCTTATTGCCCTCTGTATTTGTATTCTAGTAGGTGAACTTTGTCATCTCCTGTATGTATAATCCATAAATAGTTTGATCATAGAGCAGTTTCTTACCATTTAAATCTTGGTATTAATTTTCCATCAGCCTTTTCTATGTCTGTGTCTCCTTCACAGCTGTGTTCTGTGTATATTTACTGATAACTTTCTTGTCTCTAACTTTATCTCTCTTTAAGCACTTTGTGTAATTGATTATCTGCTTTTACTTCATGAGGCAGTTGTTGGAATGCTTTTGGTGTTTTTTATGTTCTGCTGAATAACAACATTGGGTGTTCAGGTTGGCTGTTGCAAGTAGGAGAGCAAGAAATTCATAACTAAGAATAAGACTTGCCCGTGTGTGTGGTGGTAACAGGCTTCCAAAATCTCACAGTCTGGTGTTAGTGTTTTGCTTATTCCATTTAAAGAACCAAGGATGAGTTGTCTTGCATTTTATAAGCCCCTTGCTCTAGTAGGTGACTTTTCTCTCTCATTGCTTCTGTGGGTAAATTGAATATATGCAGTGTCCACACTTGGTTCCTCTCACTGAGCTCACTGAGTGTCCCCTCAGAGGTGCCAGGAGGGAGGGCAGTTTTGAGACAAAGACTGCACCTCTGAGAAGAGTTCAGCTGACCTGAAGTTTTGGCCTAATGGAATGAGAAAAGTGATGGGAGGGAAGAGAGGAGATTTAAATTGGTCCAAAGATGTGGCATCCTTCACTGGCTCTGTGTACAAGAACTTTGTCTCTAATAAAGGTATCTGAAGCGATGGAAAAATGTCATTTTGCTTCTTAGTTCTTATACTGAGATCTAGGAAACTGGACTGACTTGTGCATCTGTCCTTTTTAGAGAGTCTTTGAAAAAGCTTTGATGCCTTTTTAGATGCTGTTTTCTAATGATGCCTTTTTTAATAGACCCGCTGAAACTTCTGGAATGGGAGGAAAAAAGGAGTCTAGAGTTTGCTGTTCGTGCTGGCCTTCAGGGAAGAGTTACAAAGAGTAACGAGTTTAAGCTGAAAAAATGAGATCTGGCTTTTCCTTCTGTCTGTCACTCTTGTGTAGCTTCAGGAACCCCAGCCTAGAAAGAGTTCTGAATTGGTTTGCACTCAAGTATCAGCAAAGCCTTGAAATAAAAGCAACATTAGAAAATGTTACAGAATAATTGAGATAATCCAGCTTCATCTTATTGGTAGGTGTGTGTTCTTTTGTGGTTGTCATCCCCCAGTCCACCCTTCTCCCCGCTGCCTCCGAAATTCTGGCTCATGGGTGCTTATGATGATTTCTCATTTTGAACGCCCTGGAGCACTCCCAGGTTTGGGGAGATTATTTCTTTTTTGAAATGCCTGGTGTGACACCACGAATAAAGGTGATAAATAAGGTGAAAGTAATGAGAGAGAGAGGGCAGGTGGTGGGACACAGAAATGGATTTGTTCTAGGCTTAAAGGAGTCTAATTTAAAATGGGATACAATAAAATGAGGTATTAGCAAAAAGTAAAGTTTTCATCAGGTACAGCTTTGAATATGTTGTTTTCCAGATGAATGTTTTAGAGAAATAACTAATTTGAATAGGAATTAGTGCAGAATTTTTTACTGAATGGTTGAATATTTTTTCCTACAGCACTGTTGCAACACTAGCTCTGCAAGGGCAGGTTTTCCCTACACCTGAATGAAAGCCCAAGTCTAATCTTGCCACCCCTTTCTGCAAATAGATGTTGGGCAACAAATGCCAGCATAGTGTAGGGAGTTGAAATTCTGAGTACTGCTGATGCTGTTTGATGGAAAAACCTGGGGGAAAAGACTGACATAGGAACAGGATGAATTCCTTACTTGCTGATCAGTTGCTGTATCAGAATTTATTACAAAATCTTGGCTATCTCTTCTAGTGCATCTTTGTAGCATGTGAGAGCTTAAGTTTAAATTGGCTATTTCCTTTATTTAAGAAACAGTAGTAAAAGCCTCTCCATGCATTGGTTTTGTATTTTTTGCTTGAAGTAATTTTTTGCTTAAAATAATAATTGATTGGGTTAGCTTTTTTTCTGAATTAAATATCTGCATTTAATATATTTAGAATAGCTTATAGTTCAGACATGCTTTCCTGGTCCTTTAATTCCCCTGTCATATTCTGCTGTGTGTGATTATGTGAACTGTGACTAGCTGCCTGTGTAAATTAGGCTGAGTATTCTGGTTTAGATATAGCTAGGAATTAAATGCTGCTTTGTCAGCTGTCTCACTCTTGTTCTGCTTTAAATGAAATAGAGATTCAGAAAACCCGTTTTACTTTTAGTTTTTGCTTACATTAAATATTTAGCACTTTGTTCTAGTTGAGAAATCTCCGAGATTAGGCCTTTGGAGCAAAACTTGCAGAAATTGTTGTCTTGATTGGCTGCTCTGGTGAAGGAACCAGGGTAGGAAATGTTTCTCAGAGGCCTGATCCTGTGCTTTAAGTAACACATTGTTCTTCCTCCTGTGCTCCATAATGGCCTCTCTGGGCAATTTGAACCAAAAGGGAAATAGGATCAGGGTCCTGACTCTGGAAGGGAGCAGGAGAGAGGCTCCTGCACAGGGGGGTCACTCTGGTTTGGGGTGTCTGAGAGTGGATGTCCACACTGACCCTACAGCAATCCCTTACTTAAACAATCCCCTGGGTTTGGCACCTTCTCTGGAAAGTACAGAAGATCCTGGAAGTGGACTGCAGCCTTTGAGTTCTGCTGGAGAAGTTTTACACCAAATGCTGTAGGACAAGTAAACTGGCACCAGGAAGGTGTGAAGGGCTGTGGATGTTTTCCCCTCTACATGGCATCAGCAGCCCGGGTTCCAGGCAGGCATTGTGAGGCCAGGAGCTCCATAAATTTCCCTGAACAGCACAGTTAATTAATTGATTTTTTGACCTGCAGCCGCTCCTGTATCCCCAGGCAAAGCCTGTTTGTGTTCACTTAGGACATCCAGCTTGCTGCCTGCAATGTCATTTTCCTTCTGACCAAAACCAGGCTGTGCCCAGGTCACCTGGAATTAAGGCCACTGTGAATCCTTTCTGTCATCAATACATAATAACCTATTAAAGCAGAGCTGAGAAATGACAAAAATCTTACTTAAATAAGAATTTTAGATAAATTGTTAAAATGACTCCTAATATCCAATTAACTTTTTACACTTTTAATAGTTTTTTTTTATCCTGAATGGGTGTGGAATGTGAGTCCATTGAGCTCTTCTGTACTGCATTTTTTCAAGAACAGTTATGAAAATTTTCCTTTGGTATTCATCTTCATCTCCTACATGAAATACAATGCCCAAACTCTCCTTTAAATAGTGTTGTTTCTGATGCTGTGTTAATTAAGTGCATCTATATCAAATATAATTTGGCAGATGCTATGGTAATTTTGAAAATTATATTACAGCATTTTGACTTAACACTTTCTGGTGAAGGAGACCTCTCGTTTTCTGGCATTTGTGTTGCAGTTACATGGGAGCTTCTTGGAAGGGGCAGCTGGAAAAAGAAGGAAAAAGCAGGGCTGTGGGCAGAGCATCCCAGGTGTGAGGCCCTGGCTTTGTGTCTCACAAAGTGTGGCACACTGACATACATGGCAACATTTAATTTATACCCTTATTATTTACTCACAGCAGCGAAGTACAGCTGTTTTCTAAATTGCTTAGGACTGTTTTGTTTGGGTTTTTGGGGGGAGAAGAATTTGTCACCTATAGCTAAGTTGTTCAAAGCAGCTGATTGGGGTTGCTGTCGGTGGTGTCCTTTGCCAGGAGGGGGAAAGCTGATAAACCAGGCAGGCAGTGTTGGAAACAAACCTCTAACACTACATCAGGCATGTTGAAAAGCAGCAGTGTGTTCCAGGCACTCCTAGCATATGTTTATTCATAGGAAATCAGCAGTAAAATACTCTGGCCAGCACATGGAAGAGCCAGAGCCTGCGTGAGGTCGTTTCTCTTCCAGACATCAAATATACAGGAGTGTCTTGGTAATTGTTTTACAGTGGGGTTCTAATCATACTCCAGGCATGAGCTGAGCCAAGCAACTTGCCTTTTAATAGAAAAGTATTTAAGATTGTTCAGCTCGCCACATTTTTTTCCTGGTTTTATGTGTCTGAGTGTGTTTTTACATCTCCATACAGTCATGGCTGTATGTTTGCTCTTGATGCAGTTCAGAATGTCATTATGTAAAATATCACTGTCTGGGGCAGCATTATGATGGATACATTTAATTTTTTGACCTGGTAGCTGTATGGTGTTAAAACAGCAGCATATGCTGCTGCCGTGTAGTACAAATAATTCATATGGAAAATGGGAAAAATAGCAATGCATTTAATGAAAAATATTTTTGACATAAGTCACCTTCAAAGGCAGATAATCTGGGAGTCAAATTGAATATTTTGGTTGATTTGAGATAATACCTTGCAACTGCATGTGCTCAAGGTACAGAAATACATGTCAAAAAAAGAATTAAAATATCCATTATTGTGTAAAATGTAGCTCTGCATTAAATAACTGGATAGGATTGTACAAGCAAGCAGTTGTAATTTAACTGAGAGCATATTATTTAAAAATAGTGGCCAGCAGCAGAACTATAGCCAACTGACAGGAAAATAAGAGTTCTGGCCTCCTGAAAACCCTTGTTATTAGGAAAACCATCTGGCAGTGTAATAGCTGAGTGTTATTTCTTTCAGCCTCTTATCTTTGGTTGTTAGCTGTCTTAATAGCGTTTAATGTAATAGAAATTAATTGACCTCCATAACTTAATTGATGCCATTTCATTCGTTTCCCTCCCAGCATATTCTTTGTTCTGAATTGATGCTACACCATCATATTGTGTTTTTCATGTGAAGTTTCTCCTCTCTCATGGTTTTGCATTATCAATATCTGGGCCAAATGGCTTCTTGAATCTTGACAGGCAGTAGAAGGAGAAATCCAAGTTTGCATGGTGAGTGATGAGGAAGAGGCAAAGCCAGAGGAAATGCCCTGATCCCTGTCCTGGACAGTGCTGTGAGATGAAGGTTTCTGGTGAGCCCCTGCTGACCTGGCTGCTCCAACACTGGGCTAGCACAGCCCAGGGTATGGAAGCCAAGCACCAGGGATCCTCTGGGATGTGGGCATTGCCAAGGGGATTGGGAAAGAGGACAGAAACCCCAAATCTCTGGAGGCCACTCCTGCCAAGTGTGAGGGAAAGGTCTCCCAGGGGTGATGGAGCAGTGCACACAGGCAGGTGGAATGCCAGGGAGGAAGGTACCTGAGACAATCAGCTGTGCTGGAGGTCATCTGTAGGAGTTCAAATGACAGGAGTCCCCTGTGGATCCATGTGAGGTGCAGAGGACAGGATCCACGTGGTGGGAATTTGTTGTGTGCCAGCTCACTGGCATCGATGGCAGTGAAAGGAGAGCAAACAGTGCTTCAGGTGACTGCCCTGCTCCAGCTACATGAAAACCATCTCTTTGTCTCCCTAACAACTTGTGTCTCAGCTGTGGAAAGACAGTCCAGGACTGTGGACAGACTGGAAAGACTTGAGTAGAGAGGAAACCTCCCATTTCCCACCAGTACAGACCAGAGTCTCTGCTACTGGGAGCAAGCATCCCTCTGCTCCAGAGAGAGGGTTCACACCACGAGGTACCCTGGGCTTTCACCTGCAGCACCACGTGGAGGACAAGAGGNTATATATATACATATATATGTAATAATAGCATGATTCATGTAAAGCCTGAAGAAGGTACAGTTGTGTGTTACACTGCACTGTTAAATAGCAGCATTCCTGCTTCTGGAGGGTTTTCTGTAGACTAGAAGTGAGAACAAACGAAGCTGCCCTTGCTGGCAGTGTGGTAGGATGGCAGACTGAGCAGGATGGATGGCAGGTTTTCCAAGTTTGTTTTAATACCACGTGCAGCATAGCCTGAGGTAGGAAACAGCTGTGTCTGACTCTGAG
>VWZP01000141.1:1002430-1015246 GCA_013396995.1 Dicaeum eximium | reverse complement strand
CCAGGTTCCAATGGGCAAGTCCTCAGGCAGGGAGATAGTGGAGCATGGTTTGGAGAGCCTCAGTGGGAGCCCTGAAGTGGGGAGAACCTGTCCTTAACCACAGCACTATACTTCAGAAATAATTTATATNGCTAAAAATAAATACACTTACTAGTTCTCAGAGATTTTCTTTAAAGACTCAGTTTTTATAATATAGTTTTAACAATTTATGCTACAAGAGTATTCTGCTCAGCAAGGGATAAGATTAAAGAAACTCTTAAAGCTTTCCTCCCTAAAGCAAAACAACTCCATGAAAGAGTCTCCAGTCACAGGAAGGCACAGCACAGAATTCAAAGAATACATACAATATTTACCAAACCAGAAGTGATGTTGAAAATCACGTGAAGAATTGTCTCCTATTTTTATCTGCAAAGTAAATCCCTGAAATGAAAATCAGTTGGTTTTTTTTTTTCTTTTTGAAGAGTGAGAAATTATTTGAAATGTGAGATTTGGTAGTGCTTTCCACTTTTGAGTGCTAAATAAATTCTGAAAAGACCATAGAAAATGATTACCATCAGAAAATGAGAAGTCCAAGATGCAAGACATGGCTAATGACAATGGCAAGGGGAGAGCAAGGGAGACTGGCTGGTCAGGCACTGTGGGCAGCAGGGAGAACATGGCTCTTCAGCTTTTTATACTTTGGAGCCAAACCCTTTCAGAAATGAAGAGAATTGTATCTTGTCTTCATCAATTGCATTCAAATCATATTTTCTTGGTATTTTCATTGCAACTGCAAGATGGAAGGTGTTATTTTAAGTGACAGCTGAATTTCTGGAAGTCATGCTTCCAGACTGGACATGATCTAGGAAGGCACATCTGGGTAATCTTTAGACTCATCCCTAGCAGGCAAAACTTTTCTGTGTCCCATGGCATGTGCAAAGCTTTTTTCCTATAGTAGCAAAATAGCCACAATTCTTAGAAAGACATTGTTATTTTTCATTGAAAAAAAAAAAAATCTGCCTCAGTGCACTGGAAAGTGAGAAGAAGGAGGTGGAGGGAGGTAATTCTGCCCCACTTCTGAGCCTTGGAGAGGCCCCATCCCATCTGGAGTGCTGTGCCCACTTCTGGGTCCCCCTGTGTACCAGGGAGTCCTGGATGGATCCACCAGGGCTCTGGAGATCTTGTGGGCACTGGAACAGCTCAGTTATGAGGGAGCTGGGCCTGTTTGTGCTGAAGAAGACTGTGAGGGGTTCTTATCAACATATATCAGTATTTGGAGGAGGTGTCAAGAGGATGGAGCCAGGCTCCTCGTGGTGGTGTCAAGCAATAGGATGAGAGGGCAGCAAGCAGAAACTGAAACAAAGGAACCCCTGCCTGAGCATGAGGAGGAAAAACTTTACTGTGGTGGTGACTAAGTGCTAAAAGGGTGCCCAGAGTCTCCCTCACTGGAGATGGACACCCATCTGGACAATGTCCTCAGTAATATGCTCTGAGGGGAACCTGCTTGACCAGTGAGGTTGGACTAGACCATCCCAGCCATGGTCCTTCCCCACCTTGCCCATTTGGTGACTCTGTGGCTCTTTGCAAGTGGGTTTTACTTGGGTTGTGGTTGGTTGTTCTTCACCTGTGGAGCAGAGATGAGTGCCAGGCTGTGGTTTAGAGCTGGTGGTACGTGGCAGTGCAGTACCTGTGTGGAAGGGCCAGGTGTGTGGGTGGGAGGGAATGCTTGTGCTGGAGAATGGGCTAGCAGGGCATGTGTCCTGGCTGCTTCAGATTGCTGAGTAATGCTGAGATACTCATCACTGTCACTGCAACAAGGAGCTCTCACCTTGTCTTCAAGCTCAGGATGAGGAGAGGTGTACAATCTTTAATGCAGCTTGATTTGAAACTGGGTATGGTGGCACAAGAAACGGTGTTTATTGTCCCCATCTTGTGTGAAACCCCCGCTCTGTAACACCCCTCTTGTCCACTGCTAGCTGGGAAGCTTTGGACTGGTTATTCAGGCTGCTCTCCACTGCACAGTGATGAGCAATGTGATGGCAGGAATTCTGAAGCCTGCTGGTCCAGGCTGGTGAGGAACAGGAACATCTTCTGCCAGCTCTTAGGCTGGACTTAGGATCTGAAAGGAAGGAAACAAAATGGTGTGGGACCACCATCTCTTAGCATCTGGATTTCCCCCAAAGCTTTAAACCAGGGCAGGGTTTAGTGCACCCTGAAGGGTGTGTCCTGGTGGAAGGCCGTGCAGAGCAGTGACTTTGCACAGTGCTGGCAGTGTGCTACAGCCACTTGATGGCAGCCTTAGATTTGGTACATGGCTCATTAGCCAGAGCACAGCGTGGCTGTAGTATTTGTAATGGAACAACACGTAAGAACTAAGGACTGCAAGGTATCTGGTTAATGTAGAGATGAAATGAATGAAACAGCAAGGCTAAGCTTTCCTGACCCTTCATGAGAGAATAGATGAAAAAAGGAAGAATGAGGTATTGTGCCGAAGGGAGATGATGAAATTCAAGATCCACACACATAATCTCTGGCTCAGCCTCTGAAATGTTAATCCCTGGCTAGAATTATTTGAGCTGTAGATTGCAATTTATCATCGAAATGGCACTGTGTCAAACAATACTTCTTGTATGTGTGATGTTTAGAACTATCCAGTTTTAGTATAAAATGGTTCACAGAGCACTGGCTAACATTTAAGTAGCAACTCGTTAAGCTCAGGATATTTTTGCTTATTTATGTAGACTTGTAGTAATCGTGTAGATTTCTATTTCACAGATCACTCTTTGGGTCTTTTAGCCATGGAATATGTTGGAGGGAGTGACCTGTTCTGATCAGAGCACTGACAGGTGATGGGACTACTTGATAGTAATTCTAACACAAAGTGGCCAGGATGGGTTTTTTTTGAGGTGCTCAGTTAATTTTTACAATGAAGAAATGTGCCAAAAAATTGTTGATGGCTTAGAAATCACTGAGATTTAAGAATAATGTTTTGCTGAGTCGTGCAAACAATTATTTTGAGGTTACAAAAATATTTCCTCATTATGTTTTACAAGCTGGAATGCCCTTCAGGTTTTTCTTTGCTTGCTTTTAAAGTATGCCAGTAGAGGGAGTAGAAAAATTACCATCCACTAAGGATAGAATATTCAGCACTAAAACTCAGCCCTTTCTCCTTTAGAAATCTTAATTTTCATACTGTAGTCTGTTACTGAAAATAAAAGAAAATAAGCAGAGTTCAGGTAGTTTCTGAAATGTAAGGCCATGTGAAAGAGTGTCATTATTAGGCAAGAATGTTTAGATACAAATATATATTTAGAAATATGAATTGCTATAGCATTTTCCCCCCCTAAAACCTGTGGTTGTTGGAAAATCACAAAGTGATTTCATTGTCACACCAGACCCCAACGTGTTTTGGTGCATGCTAATGAATTAATTTCTCTGCATTTATTTTGAAAAGTGGCCTCTATATAAACGTGCAATTAAATCATGAAAGGCTTCTGCAAGCAGCTTAAAACCAGGGATGGGGGGAAATTGTTCCATGTCTTACATTTTTTTGCTTGGAAAAGGTGAGAGACTGAGTGAGGAGAAGGGAGGAAAATCTGTCATTCCTCTGTGGGAGCCGTTTCAGAAAGCGCCGCGATTCGAAACGCAAACTCTTTGGGATCTTGGTGTGTTTAAAAAAAAGTCTGTTTCTGTGTGGTGGTAATTAAAATCTCCTCTAAAACACGCCAGTATCAACAGGAGCTTTCCCAGCCTTTGGGTGTTTGGTCAGCAGGTACATGCCTGGCGCTCGGGGATCCAGCCCGGCTGAGCAGTGGTGGTGGCTGTGAACTGAACTATGAAGGAGACATTTGTCTTGGAGTGGGACCTTTGGTGTTAATCCTTCCAACCTTTAGATCCCAGCATTTCGGGGTGATATTTAGTCAACCAATAACTTGTGTTGTGTGCTTGTGATCCCTTTCCATCAGAAATGGATGACTGTGTGGAATAAGTACCAGTCTCAGATGAGAATTATTTTTTGTTTTTCCTGCACTGTGGCCATTTTTCCTCAGAGGTTGGTGCTTATTAGCACATATTGTTTCCAGATTGGGATTTATAAATGGGTACTCAGGAGATGAACGTCATTACATTGACTGTATCTGTTTATTTGTGCATGCAGTTCTTTTCTGTACACCTAAGATAAACATGTTATCAGAGTATTTCTGAGCACAGATATTCATGTCTTAAAATTACACATAGCAGTGAAGCTTTGCTGCTGTCTGCACAGCCCAGGCACAGAGTATATAAACACAGTCACTGGTTTTGCTGCTTTAGAAAAGGTATTTTTCTCCTCTGGCTGCCTTTTGCATGTCTCTGTGGTGTGAGTTGCTACATAAGATTGCTGGTTTTGGTTTTTGCTGCTGCATCAGCCTTGGTATTTTAGCTGTTTGGGCTTGTGCTGTGCCTTGCTGAGGCTGTGCCTCCGTGTGAGTTCTGTGAGTTACGAGGAGAACAGTCATGCTCTCAGAAATGGGCACGGGACAGCATTGCACAAAGGCTTACTTTGTGCTGCAGCATCTATTTTTATTAGGTAAAGTTTTTGCAACTTAAAATCAGTCATCCCTTAGTTTGGGTCTTTGGTATTTTTTGGGTTAAAAATACGTTCAAAACTTTACATCTTTACTAGAACCAAGAAAGCTGTGCTTCATTCTTTCACGTGGCTATGAAAGATAAGGCTGGCGTTTGATAAGTGGGGAGTTCAAATTTGGTTTGGTAGTGGCCTTTATACCAGGTGATCTGACCCCTAAATTACCTATGAATTTGAGGATCAGATTTGATTAATTTAGTAGCACTGAGCTATGTAAATGTTTAAACTTCCATTACGTTCAGGATGCCTGATTAAAATTCTTGTGTCCCGTTCTGCAGCATGGCACTAATTAAACGTAAAATCTGTCTTTAAACCAGAAATTGTACAGAAGCAAGTCACAACAAATCTTGATAGTGTTTTGTGTTCTGGCTGGAAATGGTATGAAGAACAGCTTTTAGATTTTGCTGGGATGTGTGCATGGATTTCATTGTCAGGGTTTAAAAATTATTTTCTTCTAAGTAAAGAGTGCAAGTCGCTGTACATTAAAGGAACAAAAGATGTTTTTAACTTCTTGTCTCCAGATTTTTTTCCAAGTAATTCTTCTGTATTTTAGAGCTGCAGATACCAGGAAGGAAAATAAATCCACGTTTATGTACAGTGCCTGTGGATTTTTTTACTGAAGCAAAGCTAATGGCTGTCAAAAAAACTTCTTTCTGAGCTTACTGTGATGTCTGGCTTCTGTATTTCTTTATAAGGAGTGTACTAAAAATAAATAGTGGTGATCAGTCCTCTGTTATGATTTCAACCCAAAGTTTATCTTTCAAGGAACCCCAAATTTAGGTCTGAGCAAATTTTGACTGGAGAGCGTCAAACCTGAACAGATTTTTGCTGTACATGTTGTGAGCTTCTGCATTCCTGGGCTAATTGGATGTAAAGTGTCACGTAGAATTGTAGTATCTGTTGGTGAACCTGGGCAGACAATAATAATTACTAGGTTGAAGCTTGTTTTCTGTTGAAGCCCAACAGTATACCCTAGTTTTTGTTTAGGATAGGTCTGGTTTAATGCTAGTTTACAATTATTACTCACGGGGCATTATCATTTCAGATCTGCGCATCTACTTTTAAGGTACGCCAATTGCTGTAATTAATTAAAGTGCTGCAGATGCTGCTGGTTAAGCCAATTTAAAGAACAGAGCGTGAATTTCCAGTTATGTGAGCTAGATAATGATAATGCCTTAACGTGGCAGTCGCTCCTGTGAGCCAATTACTGCTCAGATAGCTGAAACAGGGCTGTGGTTCACTCTCTGCCTCCGTCCATTCCGAGGAGACACGGCTCCTTTTTTATGCCTTTTGCTGCTGAGTAATCTCAGTTTTCCTCCCTGGTTGTGGGGTGGTCCGACTGACAGCTTTTACTCTTAATAAGCTTAGAGGTAATAATCCCAGTCCTGTAGGTCACATGTACAATATGCCTTTTAGTTTCATTTTTTCCTGCTCCAGTTTTGCTAAAACATCAGGCTCTCTGTAATATTATACAAGTGCTGTGCTGACTACCTGGGACTGAAGCACTACTTTCTGATAATTGATTAATGCCTATGTCTCGTAACAGTAATTATGAGATTAGGTCTGCTGATGTTTGTTGCGTTTTTTAGGTTTGTTTTTTTATAATTCGATTTTATTGTGGGATATTTTAAAATATGGGTGGATCAAATATTAAGTTAATTCGCACTGAGATTTTTTTCAAATCCGTAAGTTCTGTGAACTTCACAGCCAAGAAGTAGAAAAGAAAATAATGCTTCCATTTGAGATATTCTGTATTTATTAATTTATTCTTCTATTTGTTTTAGATGGCAACAAGATATATTAATAAACAAGCCATCAGGAAAATCTTTGCCTTTTGCACACATGTGCACTTATTTCTAGGGGAGGTTTAGAAATGTTGACAGTGCTTGTGCCTGTAACACTCCAGGAGTGTTCATGGGGTAGCTGGAATGTGGAGAATAACTTCCTTTTAAAAGAATGTGTAAAAACTGATTATTTGACACTGGTATTTACTTTGTAGCACTTATTTTTATGAGTTATAAATTGTGCAAGTCTAATAATAATAAATTTAGACAGTTTTGAGAAGTGGGAAGTGATGTAATACATGCCATATCTGCTGTTTGACTTGCCCAATGCCCAATTGAAATTTTCAGGCTTAGACTGGGGAGAAGCTGTGCCATGAAACATTTCTGTATTTTCCAGGGCAGCTCTCTGACTTGTGCCAGGTACGTGGAGGGGCTGAACCTGAAGGAAATGAGTGCACCCAAGTTCATATGCAAAGTGGGGAGAGAGTGGAATTTTCCCAGAATTGAAGCAGAAAGAACAGGTTTTCATCCTGGATCTGTAAAAGTAAAGCCTTGAAGGTCTGGGAGGCCTCAGGGAGCCTGGGGTAAATGCATGGAGAATGGGCCCTGGAGAGGAACAGGGGAACATTGTTTTGTGGTGGTTGAAGCTTGGGCCCAGACAGAGAAGGAGGAGGAAATTGGCTGCAAAGGAGAGTCCATAATTTCTGTGAGGGAGTGGAAGAGAACAGAGTGCACTACTTAGATGTCTCTGGCCTCATTCCAGAGAATGGAAATAAAGACAAGAAAGTGCATGTGAGCATTTATTGCTTTGTCCTTTTGTGTGTTCTTATGTGACCTGAAGCAAAGGAAAAAAAAAAGTTTTGGAGCTCCTTAAAGGAGAAAAAAACCAACTTTGTCTCAATTCAACCATCCTCTATCTGCAAGGACAGGGAGCTGAGTTCACACAGGCTGGAACAGGAAGAGTAAATCTCTTTACTCTCGGGCAGTAACCTGCTTTGGCCAAATTTCCATCTGTCCTCTCACCCAGCACTGTGATATTTCAGGGGCACCTCCAGAAATCACCTTCCTCCATGTGTAGCACTGGCTGTCCTTTCTAAGCCCAACTTGCATTAAGATTCCCTTGCTTTGGCTCTTTCTAGCCTCATACTGTGGGTAGGACTCTCTCTCCCTGGCAGTGAAATTGCAAACTCCAAGTTGATGCTTTCATTTTGGTGATGTGCAAGAAAGATGCTGAACAGGCTTTTGTGGCACAGGAACATCAGCAAATGTTTTAAAAGACCACCAGTTGTTGTTGAAAGTTTAGAAAGGAATTAATGTGTGGCCAGACGTCCTGCTAACGTGAGAGAGAGCTGCCCTTACTCAGGATAGTTACACAAAAAATAAAAATAAAAATAAATCCCCTCTTGCAGAAGCATCACACCGCTCTGCCTGCGTGCGTGTTTCTGTTTCCACGTGCTGCAAACCCCAAGACAGAATCTCCTGGTTTATAAGGGCTAATAATTTGTTCCCAAATTTAACAAGGTGCTTAATCACATGGCTTTCTTTAACTTGATTCAATTACAAGTAGGTTGTGTACTTAAAGTTAGGCTTGCACATAAGTACCTTGTTTAACTGAGTGCATCCTTTTTGGTGTCGCTCTGTCACTGGGTTTAATGGACATGGAGAATTTATGAGCTGAGGAGCATTTATGCACATGTTGTACATAACACGTACATAAATGGGGTCAGTAACAGTTCTCAGTTATGACTGGCTCTAAGTGTCCATAAGACTTCTCCAGTACCTCTTTATTTTTGTTGAATTTTTGACGTAATAGAAGAAAAAATTCTATAATCATGATTTGTTGTCTGTCCTTCGTTTTGCAGTCTTTTTTAAAAAAAAGTTTTGTAATGCAAGTTATGTTTAAAGAAATCAAATTGTGGGGCAGAACTTGAAAATTCCTTTTTATTATACCCAATTTGAAATAACTATTGTTGTTTGTTGTTTAAGACTGCACCAGATTGCTTTGGGACACAAAGGTTTCACTGCCCAGTACTTGCTGAGAAAGAGGGGGGGGTGGAAAGCTGTATCAAGTTTTTTTGCAATTAAAAATCTGGAAAAACTTGTTTAAGAAACTATTAGCCCAGGAACATGCATCTTTTGTCAGTATAATATGCAGCTCTGAATACAACTCTTTTTATCAAGAGTGCAGTGTTTCATATTTAATCAACGTAAAATTGAGTGCTTCCCTCACATGAATGTAACACAGATCAAGTCTCAGCCAAAGCAAATAAAAGAATGAATGCTTTGTTAATCATCCATAACTAATTTGTGCATACACAGAAAAAAATGAATTCTGTTTTTGACAAGACCTTTTTCATAGGAACAGCAAGGGAGAATTGAACATGTAATGTGCATTAGTAATAGAGAATAGCAATGGGAAGATCTGATATGTTTGCCTCAGACAACTTTAATTTCTTGATAGTAACAGTATTTAACAGAAACCTGAGGTAAGAGAAGGGTGGGTTTTTAACTTGTTTGCCAAAATGTAATAAGACAAACCCATGCTGATGCAGACATAGATGGATTCTTGTATGTCTTGCCTTATATTCATAAGCATTGCAGGGAACTGCCACATATCTCTGTGACAAACTCAGCTAATAGATAATACACAGTGAAGAAAATGTTAAATGCATTGCTTCTTTGCACAGGCAATATGATTGTGTTGCTCTACTGACAGTGTGGTTATGGTTGATGGGGCAGCTTCATTACAAGCCCCTGTTTTCAGGCTATTGCAGCTTTAACAAAAAAAAAAAATTCACCCATTCGACTGAAATTTTCTGTGCTTGTCAGCCTTGAGGTGAATTTTACTTTAAGTCCAAAGTTAGAAGAAATCCATTTAGCTATTTCCCTGATTGAAACAAATTTGGACGGAGGGAGGGATGTGCTTTCAAAAACTTGAGGTTTACGTTTATTGCTG
Source organism: Dicaeum eximium (assembly GCA_013396995.1). Lineage (NCBI taxonomy): Eukaryota > Metazoa > Chordata > Aves > Passeriformes > Dicaeidae > Dicaeum > Dicaeum eximium. The sequence goes on along the minus strand of VWZP01000141.1, from coordinate 1,005,903 downwards.
AGAAGCATTTTGGAACGCTTCATGTTTATCCTTGCTGTTAAAATGTGCACAGTGTTGTTTATAAACATAGATACAGATAAATAAATAACAGCACCTGCACCACACACTATTCCCAGTGCTGTGTGTGCACAGGGTGTGACAGCTGAGGTGTCTGACATGTGTGAGCACGTCCCCGTTCCAGCTTCACACGGATGTGAATTTTCACTGCCTCCCTTTTGCCCTGCTTGTATTCCCACCCTTTGAATGTGATCTCAGAGATCCACAAATCCCGTGGCTTTTTCTCCTTCCTGCCCTCTGCTGTGCACAGGAGCCATGCCCTGCTCTGACACAGCAGCTGGGAGGAGGTTTGCATGTTGAACCTCTGTCACACCCACGTTTTGGGCTTTTGAGTAGAACCCTGCGAGGAATGGGGTTCCTAACAGGAATTTCACATTCAGCCATTTGCTCTGGGCTTTTGCAGCTAAGGTTCAACTTCCAGTGCAGAAAAAATATAAATAAGAGTCAATAATGTCTTCCATTGACAGTATTGCAGGCTTTGCTCTGTCGTAAGCCTTGCAAACTTTGGCATTTAACATTGTGCATTAGCTCTATGGAAGTTATACTCAGATGGTAACAACTGGTTGATGACACACTGGTGTTTTGCAAATCCCATTTTAACAGGTTATATCTGTGCTAAATAATTCAGTCTTTCTCTGGAAAGGTGAATAAAAGTATGTAAGCTCGTTGGAGCAGTTAATTTTTTCACCTTGTTTCTTTGAGGAGTTCTACTTCAAACTTGCTTCCGTGTTGGAGATTACAAAGAAGCTGAATAATGTGTTACATTTGCAAGTTTGTTTAAATAATCAAGAGTTAATTCTGGGGCCTGTATCACCTATGGCTTTCTGCATGGTATTTGTTTCCTCAGGACAAGGTTTGCAGGTAGGCATGGCCTGAGGTGCAGAAGCTGTTCTTAATATTATGTTGAATTCACATTAAATACTCACTCCTGAGCTTGAGGTATTACTTCAAACCCACCTTTTTAACATTAGGGATTCTGGATATTTGTCTTGAAGTGACACCAAGACAGAGTAAGGAAATTTAGAGACTGGAATGGGAAGAGAAAAGCTGTAATCAACAGAAGGGATTTTCACATCTGAAACTAACAATACATCCGTAACTAGTTTACTCTTTTTTTAAAAAAGATAGGTCAATTATTTTTCCTTAAAGACTGACTTCTGTTAGGGGACACTAGCTGGACATCTCTCTTGTGTAGAGGAACACTGTAGAGTTATACAGCAAATGCTTCAAAAGCAGGGAGGAACATGAGCCCAGCCCAGTCCAGGGAGGAGGAGGTAAACCTGTCTTTGAGAGGAAAGGTTTGAGGATTTAAACAGCCAGTTGGTGATAAGAAGTTTCTCTGCCAGCTTCAGCTGAACTGCCACAAGCTTGTGGCCCACATCCATGGCAAAGTAAAACTGTGCAGGAGTTTACAGGAGTTACTCTTACAGCTTTTGTCACACAAAAATGATTTGGTCTTAATGGCTTTTGCTTGCTAATGATTACTGTGTGGTAGTTCACAGGGGCTTGCACACAGCTGTGCCCTGTGCCTCAGAGACCTGGGGGACTTGGTCACACCCCTGGCTGCTGGAGCCTTTGGGGAAAGGAAAGGAGCTCCCTAAAGTGGGGTGATCCCAGCAGCAGAGGGTGAATGGCTGTGAAAGGGAAGCAGAACCATCGGGGCATCAGTGAGCTCAGCACTGGCGTCTGGACTTTGCAGGAAAGGATGTCCTTTTATTGCTGCCAGGGGAAACAGGATTGTCACAATTCCAGGGCTCTTGAGTGGTGCAGCACAAGCTGTAGCTCTGCAAACACCAGCAAAAATCCATGGACTTTGCAAGGATACAGTAATGTTTGCATCGAGTGCAAGGACAGTCTGAGTTCAGCTGATCAAAGGCACCAAACAGTAAATTTAAACCTGTCAGTATAGAAAAGAAACTTGAACAGTATCTCTAGAGGAAGTGATCTGAAAGAGCAAAAAAGCTACAAATACTGAAGTGAATGTTCCTCAAATCAGTTATCAATCTCCTTTATACTTCTGTGGGAGGGTGTTAAGGAATTGTTTCTGCATTACCAAACTGTCCAAGGGAGAAAGCAATTGAAGATGTTACAAATGGATACATAAAACAAGGTTCAGTATTTCAGGGTTCAGTAGTTATCTGCTACTTATTAAAATTACCCAGCTCACCTGTAATTTTTCCTCTGTTGTCCTCTGTAAGCAGCAAGCCCCAGAAGGGGATACCTGTCTCATATAGATCATCTATTAAGTTGCTCGACTGAAATTTAAATTGTGCTCATATTTTGCCATCTGTCCAGTAGTTGTCTTAAGAAGCTTAATTTTTTTTTTTGCTAGAAAAAGCAGGACCTCTAAATTTTCTTGGTGTTGCTCTGCATAGTATAGATGAATTCCCTCAGTTTATTAGGTATAGTTTCTTTTTCTAAACTTGGTGTCTGGTGTTAATCATTGGAGATCTGCAGAGTCTGTGAACGCAGAGGATTAGCCTGCAAGGATGAATGGTTTGTTGTTACCTACAGCAGGTCAGCTGAGCACACCCACAGGTATGATTTTGGTCAGAAAGAACCTTTCACTACCTACCTCAGTCTCGGGGTGCCACGGGAATCTCACGGAAGTTAGCATGGAGTGTTTTCTCTTTGCTGACTGAAATTATTGTCTCTGCTTGTGCTACATGAGAAACAATGCATGCTGCTTCCAGAATAACCATCAATATAGTAATAATTCATCAGTGTAATAATTCATCAATGTAGATTTGCTGTTAAAACCATCATGTTGGTGTTTTTTTGAAGGAGTCTTCAAGCTTAAACCTGAGATATGACCACTATGATAAATAGCTTGGTACAAGGGCTTTGGTTCTGACAAGGACAAAGGTCACTTTGTGAGGATAACAAATATATATTTGTTACTAAGGGTAGCTGTTTCAATGTTTAAAAATGTTTTGTTTCATTCCAAGCTCTCATGTCTAGGGCTCCAACATTTCTGGTATGTGCAGAATTTTTTAAACATTAAATTCTCCATTCAGATGCATCATAATTCTTAATAATGTTCTGGATATCTTGAACCATTATTTGCTTTTAAACAAGTTTTCAGCAGAGATCATGCTGCCTTCATTCGGTCCTCCAAATCTCCCATCCGCTTGTCTAAATTATTTTAACTGACATAGTTTCTAATTTACTCTCTCCAGTTGAGAGAGCTCCCTGTAGCTTGTCTATTTTAGCATTTAATTGCTGTATACTCTCCCAAATTAAATTCTGTAGTGATCCATTTTGCTCTGCTGGTGAAGCAGTGATCTTTCCATCTGAGCAAGGTGCTGCGAGCTCAGGGCTGCCACCCCACCCCACAGAGGGAGAATTCTGTCAATTATTCTCTGCCAAAGTTTGCTCCTCCTTAAAATCTGCATATCTTTGTGGGCTTTTTTTTT
>VWZP01000141.1:904986-1002409 GCA_013396995.1 Dicaeum eximium | reverse complement strand
TTTTTTTTTTTTTTGTAAAGGATGAAAAGACAGCCCCTAAAAATATTACACTGTAGGTTTTCCTTGTTTGTGAGAAAGACAATAATAATTACTGTTCCTTTTGACAAAATAATACCCAATAAGAAGACTTGTTGTCTTCCCTAGTTAGGTCTTTTTTGGATAGTGTTTGTACAGTGATTACTGTTTACTTAATATATTTAATTTTTTCATTTACTGCCTAAATAATGAAGGACTTCAGTAATTTTTGATCTGGTTTCTGCTGAATGGAAATGTTTCCCTGTTATTTCTCAACGCGTGTGTGTGGAAAGGAGGGCACTGGAGCCTCAGGGGTTACAGACAGCACAGCAGGGTCACAGCTCTGTGTAGGCAAGCTGAGTTCAGGTGTGCACAGGTGAAACACATCCTGCTGATTTCTCTGGGGGGACTCTTTCCCCAGCCCAAATAACACAGAGGAATATACCCCATGAACAAAACCTAGCCAGTGTTTTGATTCTGTGTAACTCTAGAAGCTTTGAGGCAGTTTAACAGAAAATACAAAGATGTTCCTTACTTATTTGCACCTCTTATATAACCTTGAAGAAGACTTGCCAGTCAGTTGGTAAGTACAGGATACAAGGTCATTAAAAATACAATTTTAAGGAAAGAAGACTGCATGAAATTCACATTACAGCATTATTTGTCTCTCCTATAAATCAGGAATGTAAGTTCAGACCTTTTGTGTGAAGGTGTTAATCTTTTGGCTTGCTTCCTTTGGAACAGAGTTGGGCACTGTTTAATGGTGTGACATGTCTGTCATCTGTGATCATCATCTTCCCAGTAGAAATGAGCTGTTTGTTGTACAGCTGTGGTCCAGGCTCTCCTCTCTTAGTTCCTTAGAGTATTTTAGTCCTGCTTGCTGTGGAAGGACCTCTCCAGCAGGGAATGATGGGGATGATTCCTGCTTGAGACTGCTCCACGTGGCTGCAGAAGGAGATCAGGCTGTGGGAATCCTTCATGCCAGGCAGGCATTTACAGGAGGGTGGCACTTCTGTGCAGGAAGTTTTGGGATGCCTGACACTGCTCAGAGGCAGGAATAATGCATTTTACATTACTGAAAAGGCTGGATTTGTGTGCTGAATGGCTCTGGCCCTGTGTCTGTAAATGCAGCTTCATTGGAACTACTGCAGCTTTAATTTTCCCTTCTCTAGCCCCAAACTTTGTAATATGATGGTCATTTGAGGGTTTGTGGAAGTAACTTAAAGTGCTGGGGAGGGATAGTGTTGGGGACTGCTCCTTGAAAAAACAGGCACAGCTTCCTGATGTGATCCCTGTGCCTTCAGACTGACTGGAATTTGTCTTTCTGATGGCACCACTGAGTTGCACTTCTGTTGGTATCTGAGGTGACAATGTTTCTAAAGTCTGTGCAAACACAAACAGCATGATTAGAAATTAGAAACTCAGTAGAAATACCTGAGTTCATTATTGCTAATATTCTTCTGTACAAAAAAGGAATGCAACTTTTTTTGATCTACTGAGTATTGCTTGTTCTACATATTTCTTTGTCTGAATTCAGAATTCAAAGCACTCCAGGGTATTGGGAAGTCTTTCTGTTTTCTATATTAATTTTTGTTTTGCTAGCTTCGAGTTCATCTTCTTATTCCAGATTTTTAATAATTTGCTCAAATTTTTCCTAAAGCACCAGGATGCACAAGTACCAACCACCCAGTGGGCATAGTGCAGAGCCAGCCCCGTGCTCCATCCTGCTGCTCTGCCAGCTGGGAACAGCTGGTACAGCTTGATGGACTGCCCAGATAGGGTTATTTCACCCAAAATATGGTGTGTGTTTGAGGGGGGGATTGTGGGGAATAGGAGGAGGAGACTGTCAAGGGAAGTGAAGCTGCTTGTGAGAGAAAAGTGTAGAATACAAAAGCAGAAATTCCCCAGCACAGAAGAGAAAGATGGAGAAGTATTGTCGTGTGCTTATGTGCAGGTTTTACTCTTCTTAAGTGAATTACAGAGATCACTTTTGCAAACAATATACTTTTAAAATAACATACAGGTTTCTCAGAGCCTTTAGTTGACCCAACACAGCCATTATTGTGTTATGCAAGAAGATAGGCCTCCTGTAGTTTCTGCTAACATACTAAGTAGTTATCTTTTTTATCATTTATTAACAATTTCTAGGAGAACAGCACTTTTTTCCCCCAGTGTGCTGTTTCACTTGCTGGAACCATACAGTAAGAAACATGAAACAACAAAAAAATAAGTTGTTAACCAATGCTCCACATATTCTGAGTCCAGCAGTGCCCATTTTCAGTCTCAGTAGGATATTTGAGGTGGAAGATAACATAGAGGTATTTGTATTTTACTGCATTGTATGTATGTTATCTTCTGTCTTTCTGTGACATTCAGATATCATAGCTGATTTTATTTGCATAATGCATTGCCTTTCTTGCAAGTAAAGGGTTTCCAAATTGCTGTTTTCTTACAGAATGCACTCCATCTTCACTGTTAAGGGTTGTATTTTGTCACCTCTCTTTATTATTGCATTGGATTGTTTCTCTCTTGTGACTTCAAAATTGACTTTTCATGCCACCCTTTCATAAAACAGGATGTGGCAACCCTGGCAGTCACATGAATGTAAAACACCTGGAGGCATAACAGAGCCTTACACAGTTTAAACTTTGATTATATAGGCAAAGGCAGGAAAGTTGAGCAATTAAAACATTTGCACTGGGATTCCTGCTTGACTTTCCACATGCTCATATGAGACACAAGTAAACACCAGATCAGACTTTTACCATTACAAAGATATTATTTATTCAGTATCCTACCAAAGTGGGCTTTTCTTTGAAGTAACTAATTCAAGCCTACTGCTCATCTCTTTCTGTCTGCTCTGCTTGGAGGTTTGCTGTCTACTCCATTCTTGGATTATTTTATCCCTGCTAATTTAAAAATTATTTATCCTTGTGGAAGAAAATAAATGTCTCCGTGTTTCTGGGGTAGCTCAGATTCTACTATAGGAAGCATGTAGGTTTTTAGGAAGAAAATGCTACAATCTTTGTAAGAAGTGGTTATTAGCATGCTCTGACATTTGAAGACAATTTTTTAGAAGTTGGTTGTGTGTCAGAGTAGAAAACATAATCCATCGTGAAATCAGTCATGGACCTGGGCAGCTTGGGAATATTCTTTAAAGGTGCTAAAAGTTTTTCCCCATTTTAGCTTTTATGTAGCTAAAACCATGTAAGGCCAAACCTGTAAAGCTTACAAGAAGAAAACATTACAAAACTTCTAACAGACTTCACTTTCTGGAAGAGTAGGAGGATGTACTTAAATTTGCATGTGAAGCAAAATAAGACTTGAAAGATCAGGCAGTGTCTGTATTTGTTTGGGTTTGGGGGTTTTGGTTGGGGTTTTTTTTTTTTTTTTGGTATGATAATATTACAAATTTGGATTTTTGAAGGCAGTTGGAACTTGGAAAGTCAGTTTCTGTCTTTGGCCCATAAAAATGTTATGTAATTAATTTCTTAGGAAGACTGAACTCGATTGCCAAGTGGATCTTGTTCTTCACAGCACATCAGGATATGTAGCAATAGGAAAATCTTCTTGCTCATGGCTGGCTTCTTCCCTTTGTCCTGGCACACTGCTGCCTGCATTCTTGTCTCCCTTTTCCTCTACATCAGCTAACACCAGAAGGTTCCATTAGGAATTGCTGATGATCATCTTCACTGGGAGAATTTTGCCTCTTCCTTATTCATGTCTCTTATTCCCTCTCTCATCCTGCTAATCTGAAGGTGCAAATGACAAGATGATCATTTGTACAACAAGTAGATACTAAGTGAAAATGTAATTTCACATCATTTCAAAATCCTTCTGCCTTGCTGTCTTGCCTAGCTTCTTCATGCCTGCAAGTTTAATGTTGTGTGCTTTCTCTTCACTTCAGAACACCACTGACCTGGAGAATGGGCATGGCTTATCTTGTTTGCTTTGACTTTTTTAGAACAATCACTTTGATAAGGACAACATGCACCTGATTTACCAGATAAGATGGTGTGTTTGTAACAAGAGAAAGTAGCTCTGCCTCCAGGTACCCCTGGTTTTTGGAGTCACTGAAGCACGTTGGTGTTTCCCCCAGGACCTGGTGGGAGGTCTGTGTGTTGCTCTCCTGGCTCTGGGGGGATGCTACAGGTGAGCCAGCCCTGAGAAGGCATTTGTAGCTGCACAAGGAAGTAAATCCAGATGTTTGCTGGGCTTGAGGGTATTGACAGCTGCTGAGAAGTGATTTTCATGGTCAGGCTGAGAGGAGCACATCAGAGTGCAGGCGTGGTGTGGCTGATCAGTGATTCATCTGCAAGGCTGCAGGCGAGCACCCACATTCAGCATTTGTTCTGAGATCTGTTGGTCTTGCTGAGATCAACATCTTACTGTCAACACCAGCTATTCAGAGCCTTCCTAGATGAGCTGTCTGAGATCCTGTTGGGTGGAGATGCAAACCTTGCATTCGCTACAAGGAGTTGTAATGTTTGTTATTCTAAAGGTCTGATACAATAACAGATTATTGCTGTTCATATCTGTGCAGTAATGGGAACTCCCTGATGGTACTTTCCATTTTACACATTGTCAGAACCTTGGGCCTTAATCTTGCTCTTTGATTGACAACTGCAGCCAGGGAAAGAGCACTTGTATTGTTTGTGAGAGTTGCATCTGTTCAACTTGATTCAGCTGAGGGCATTTGCATATTCTTAAGTATTTCTTCTGAGAGGGCCTAAATCCTTCTCAAGTGTTTGATGCATTTTTGAAATTCATTCATAAGGTATCTACATGCACTAATAGTTCTGTATAATATTGCTGTGCATAATCTGTCAGATAAGGCTAGTTTTTTAAACAAGGTATTCTTTGGGGATGACATATTACATTCTGACTTATTCTACTGGGCAGAAATGTCAAGTACTTTGAAAAAGGATGCTTGAATGTTTTGATTGAATTAGTATTCTTTATTCAACACAAATTGTCAACTGCAGCAAAATGTAGTCTTATTGTGAGAACATTTTTCAAAAGAATTAATAGCAGGGCTTTTTTTGTTTTATTTTTTGTTACTGGAGCTTTTTTACATATAATGATTCATTTCCTGCTGATGCTGGTATTAGATAGAACAAGAGAGTAGATTCTTAGATGCATTTTAGATTCATTCATCTGAGTTGTTAAACCATGAGCAACACTTTTGTACTGAAATACAACTTAGGCCTTTCAAATAAAATTTTGCCTTTTATCTATTTTGCTCTTTATTTCTTCCTTACAAAATTTTTATCAGTATTTTTGGAAGCATTGTCAATTTTAGTTTCAGGAACCTTTCACTCTTGATAGTGCATGTACAACACTAATGAGAAGAACCAGTGCTCTGAAAAATATTCAGGTTTTGAGTTTGAGCATGGAAAGTAGATGAGCTCAAACCACTTTGCAGAGAAATACATGCATGGTCCAAAGCTGTGTCTTCCACAGGCTGGAAGTTCCAGTCCACAACTGTCCAAGTTTGGACAGAGCAAGTCCAATTTGCTGTGAAAAGAAGTGGGAATATATTTCAGTTTCAGCAGTTTACCTGGATGGGTGCTGTGGATCTGCTTCAAGCTCACACCTTTAAAGACATCCTGGAACACCACTAATCACAATGGACAATCTTTTTTTATTTTTTCAATTGCACTAAAAAAAATTCAAAGCTCCACCACCATTAGTGACTGATGTAGTTTAAGAAATGGTTTTCTGTCGCTCAACAGGGCCATAGTGATTAAAAAAAAAAAAACAAAAACAACAACAACAACAAAAAAACCCCCAACAAACCCTAAGATTTAAGAAGTGCATTTTTTGTTCTGTGTACATGCAGGTTTTAGTGTAACAGCACCTTTTACATTAGTCTTGGTTTTTTTTTTTTCCCTTTTGCTTTCAGGAATCTCCTTCTGGACGTAGAAAAGCGCTTGCCACCAGCAGCATCAACATGAAGCAATATGCCAGCCCCATGCCTACACAGACAGATGTCAGGTTAAAATTCAAGCCTTTGTCTAAGAAAGTGGTGTCTGCCACACTGCAGTTCTCCTTATCTTGTATTTTCCTGAGGGAAGGAAAAGCCACGTAAGTTGTTTGTTTGTTGGGGTTTTTTTTTTAAACCAGATAGCCTGCTTTGTGTTGCTTTTCAAAGAATCCTTTGGATAAAGAGCTCTTTCTGTATAGAATGGTGGAATTTGAGAGTATCCTTCAGCATACCTGTCATTCCTGCCATACTTGGTGTCTTAACTGAGTAAAAGTTGTTTCTTACTCTGATTTCAGCCTTGTGTTCTTCAGAGACAAATGGCTTGTGCTCTGCTCTCAGACATTTTAAATAACAGCAGCTTAAAAGTACCTGCAGGTCTGAAATGAGTGGGAGTGTGTGTGTGTGCTCAGCCAACAATACCCTGGGCAGATTTCAAAGGAGCCCACTGATATTTCTCAAAGAATCCAATAAGCACAAAGCCAGTTGGAAGGTGAGGGAGGATGGAGTTCAGATTTTGGGTTGAGCACAAGAACATCCTGTGGAAAGAGTTCTCTTGGGCACTGATTGCCACTCCCTTGACTCACTCACTTGGTTCTAGATTTTAAGTTATTAACAGGGCTTTCATAGCACCCTGAACAAGGGATCTGAAAAAAGCTGCTCTTTGTGAAAGCTTTGGTTTCCAGTTTGTGTAGATACACACTGCCTTTTTTTTTTTAATGTTGTTGATGGTTTCACATATTTAGAAAAGGGATTTTCATTTCTGTCACAGCATCAGGAGTTATGAATGAATGTAGGTATTGCATGCAGCATGTGGGCAGTAGGTCTGGCCAAGCATTTTCACTTTAACCAAAGCAGACCAGGCAAGCACTTACCAGCCTTTCTGGGCTGGTTTAAAATTTTAGGAAGAGTTGTTAACTCTTGATGCAAAGCAGCAATTTTTTTTTACCCTTTTCAATTTTGTTAATTGAAAACTTTCTCTTCAGAAATTGATATATATTGATGAGTTGTATTAATTTCGTTTTTTCACTACATTCAAGATCAGATCTGGTATCATAGACCTCCCTGAAGAAAACATGAAAATATTTAAAGAATTTTTAAGAATGCAGTTATATCAGATGTGGTATTAACAAGCTGCATTTTAATGCCTGGTGTGATGCTTGTTATTTAGGGATGAAGACATGCAAAGCCTGGCTAGTTTGATGAGTATGAAACAAGCTGATATTGGTAACCTAGATGATTTTGAGGAAGACAATGAAGAAGATGAAGAAAATAGAGTGAATCAAGAGGAAAAGGCTGCAAAAATTACAGGTTGGTTTTGCCACAGGCATTGTAAAATATAGTTTCCTTTGCTAATTGTCCCATGTTTTTTTATCCTTAAGCTGTATTTTTATTTCACTTCAAAAAAATCCCAACAATCCAAAGCAATATTTAGGGTAGCTTGATGGAAGAAGAACCCATCCATAACTCAAGGAAGTTTAATATTTGTGAATCCAAGAGCGTTGATTTGTGTCTGTGTCCTGGTTTTGGGAGAGAATGCACTGTGAGTAGGTAGCTTTTTAGGGAAGCAAAGAACGAGTGTGAACAGAGGAGCAGAAAAAGCAGAGGGAAAGGGTGAGTGAGTGAGAAGACAAGAGGAGAGGCTCAAGTGCAATAATGAAGGCAGTTTGTGAGGATAACTGCAAAATGAGTTGTGCCATGGACAGGTGCTGAGGTTCTGCTCAATAACATGGAAATTCCAGGCTGCCTATTGCTGCCTGTTGGGTGGGGGTGTCTCATGGAAAAGAAATTGGGAGGCTGTTAAAGGACTTGAATGAATTTGATAGTGAAGTTGTTTGAAGTGAGATAGTGTAGCCACATTTGAATTGCTGATGAAAATGCTTGGTGCGTTCAGGGTAGCTGAACTAATCGAGGCAAGTCAGATCAGGATGAGATGATGTTAAATTGTTGGTAGAGATCTGAGTGTAGTACTGCTCCAGATGGCTTCTGTAGGAACTCTTTGTGTAAAGAATCAGAAAAAGAAAATTAACTTCTGGTGCCAGACTTCATAACTTCCAGTGCTCTCTTAAAATGTCTGAAATAAAGGGATCCTTCTCCAGAGGGGGGGAAGAGCATCCCAACCTGAGAAGTGAATTGTCAAATCTGTTCTTGAAAATTCAGGGGAACGTTGGTTCAGTGTTATGAAACGTTACTTTCATCACTTCTTTTTGAGCTTTCGTTGCAATCAAAAGGTTCAGCCTGAAGCATTTATTACTTAGTTACATTTAGTGTTGTGAAAGGATGCAAATATGTTTTCTGTATGCTTTACATATTCAATTAAACATTTTTTACCCGGGCCAAATCTCTAGCTATGCTGTATGTGTCTGGCACAGAGCATATTGGAAAGCCTGGAATGAAATGTCTGAGAAGCCAGGATAATGTATTCTTGGTCAGGGAGCAGGGATATTCCAGTCTGGTCACACTGAAATCGTTCTGCCAGGTCGACTTCTTTCCCAGTGTAACCAGAATAAATCAGATCCCAACACCAAACAAAACCTGACATGTTCACCAGGCCATGGGATAATCACAGAGAAGGCCAAATTAAGGAGAGGTGATGTTCAGTCTGTAGAAACTCCTGTGCACAAGGGTTTCATTAGGATCTGCCTGGGTGCTGTGCTGAGGACCACAGAAAACCCCTGTGCAGAAGGGTGGAAAGCAGCTGAAAAGCATCTGATCTTGCTTCTCAACACTTGATTTTGCAGTGCTCAGCCAGGCCACAAATGATTCCTAAACAAGCAAAAGCCTGATCTGGGTTAGACTAGGCTGTCTACTGTCCTTGGAGTATGGAGTGAAAACCCCTGCAGGTAGATGGGAAGGGTGAGCTGGCTGATGTGCAGCACAAGCTATTTTAGAGTCATTCCAGCTTTTCCATCTGCTATTGCAAAGGCCAAAATGGTCTGTTCAAAACTAACAAGTCAGAAATAATAAATACTTCTGGAATACACAGTTTCTGTGCCTTGCTCAGCCTGCTCTGATACTGTTTTCTAAGCATACAAGATGGGGGTGTTGGGTTGGTTTTTTTGTAAATGAATCATGACGTGGAGAAGGTCAGCCTTGTACTTTTTCTTCTTATGTTGGTTACAACAGCTGAGTTGCTTTATGAGCCTGGCCAGCTTTTCCCACCTTTGAGAAGGAGAGGGATGTTGAAGGGGAGTGAGTGTATGCAATTTCCCAAGCAAATGGGAGAACGTAAAACATAGGGCAGTAAGTAAACATTAATAAATAAGATGTAGAGTATCTATTTCAACATGTGTTCAAGATGGATTTCATTGGCAGTTGCAGTGACTCCTGTAATAAATATAATGAATGGGGAAAGCTGGGAGAAGATCTGAGGAAGCAAGGGAGAAAGAGGTGGGGATCATCGTAGAAAAGCAGGAAAAAAATTTAGGGTAACAAAAGGAAATGTAACAAAACTAGCAAAGAACTCTTTGCTAGTTGTAGCAAAGTTTGCTAGATATAGTTTGCTAGATGTAGCAAAGAACTCTTTCAAAAGCAGTGTTCACAGGATACCATAAAGTTAATGGAGGAAGTTACATAAGCCCTTTGAAAGCTTGCTGCTACCAACATTTTCTGTTCTTGTGCTGAGCTGGGTGTTGGCAGCTGAGGAGCTGGAATGTTTCACTGACTCAGAGCACCCCATGGCCAATCCCTCACCTCCCTTTTCCCAGCTGTAAAACAGGGATACTGCCTGGAACACCTCATGGGGACATGGGAGCAGTGCACAGCTCATGTCTGTAATTGGCCTTGGAATAAGTAAAGTGCAAGTAGCAAAGACAGGGAGGGGTTGTTCTCCTACCTTTGACTCCAGGTTTTCACAGAATTCACAGAATCACAAGGTTGGAAGAGACCTTCAGGATCGAGTCCAGCCCAGCCCCAAGAGCTCAGCTAAACCCTGGCACCCAGTGCCACATCCAGGCTTTGTTAAACACACCCAGGGATGGGGACTGCACCACCTCCCCGGGCAGAACATTCCAGAACTTGATCACTCTTGCTGTGAAAAACTTCTCCCTGCTGCCCAGCCTGTATTTTCCTGGGTGCAGCTGGAGGCTGTGAGCTCTGGTTCTGTCAGAGCTGCTGCAGACAGAGCCCAAGCCCAGCTGGGCACAGGCACCTTTCAGGGATTGCAGAGAGTGCTGAGGGCACCCCTGAGTCTCCTTTTCTCCAGGCTGAGCACCCCCAGCTCCCTCAGGGGTTCCTCACAGAGTTTGTGTTCCCAACCCCTCCCCAGCCTTGTTGCCTCTCTGGAAGTGCTCAAGAGAAGTGAGAAAATGTCTGAAACATTATCACTGCCAAGGCACAGCTGCAGGAGGTGCTGCAAGTCTTTTACCAGCCACTGTTCCTTTTTGCAGTGTACAGCAATTTTTGTTGGTTTTGTTTGTGGGGTTTTTTTTTCCATTGTGCCAAAGTTGCAGTTTCATGGGTGAACATATCTCCACTGCTGGGAGGAGAAGAGAGATCTGTGCTGTGTGGGGCTCTAGATGGTGCAGGTGAGTTAGGAATTCCTGATTCTCTTCCTTGATGGGTTACCTAACTTTGAGTAGGTATCTGTGCCTCTGTTTCTTCAGCTGTGAAGTGGGTGGTGCAACGCTGGCTGACCTCAAAAGCACTGTGGAATTTGGGGTGGCCAACGTGGAACTGTTGCCCTACAGCTGACCAGACTGAAAGATGTTTTCCATTCCAAGCACTACTTCCACTTGGAGAAATCTCCCTCCATCTCAGGCTTTCCCCCTCTTCCTTCCCAGTACTTCTTGCTGAAATTTTTCATGTGTAAAAAGCTCTGTCTCCCCCCACTGTTCTGTGTGAAGCTGAGAATTGTATGTTGCCATGAATTAACTTTCAAGCATTTAGTTTCTACACTGTCAATATACATGGGCTTAAACCTCCCAGAATTATCCTGTCCTTGTCAGTGGAACACAAAACTTCTCACACTTGGAGGAAATGTGCCTCATAACTCACAAACAGGGCAGTAATAAATATGTTGCTTCTCTTTAATGATTTAATTCCCACTTAGAGCCTGGTGCTGGGTTTAATAGCTGCCTCCTGCTCCATCAGCCTGGGGGCACAGTGGCTGTCCTGGGGCACCACATGGAATCAGGAACGTGCCCATGTGCCACCTATTGCAGAAGTCTGAATCCCAGCATGTTCCAAAAGCAAAGTTCTGGAAAACAACATGTGTAATTTGCAAAACCATACCTCTCCTGACAGCTTCTGGTACATTTATTATTTTTCTTTGTCAGGATCATTAGGCTGCTTGGGAAAAAAAAAATAGAAAGAGAGAAGAATAAAAAAAAAAAACCCAAAAACCAAACCAGTGATTTATGTGACATACTTGTAGAACAAGCTAATGTGTGTTTGTAGATAATGAGATTTATAAAAGATAATATAGGATATAAATCTCCAACCTACCATTTCCATACTCCAAAATATGACATAAACCATTTAATATTGTAATGAGAAACAGTGTAGTACATATGGGTGTTTAGGTTGGCAGATAAGACTAGGTGATTCAGACCACATCAAAGAACTCCCTCTTTTTAAAGCTCTGAACTTAATTTGTTATTTTCTGACAATAAAAACGGAATTATAATTGTTTTGGGTTTTTTTTTTTTACATGCTGACATAATAAATTGTAAATCATCTCAGCATCTGAGCCTGTTTTTAACTACTAATTCGTTAGTACTGCAGTTTTATGAGGTCAGCTCTGTTTTATTTGAGTACAGAAAGGTATGTTCCATTGTCTGTCTCGAGTCTTAAAAATTCCCAGAAGATAGTATTATATTATGCAGATTTCTCAGGTGTATGTATGGTTTTATATTGAGAAAGCCAAGTTTTGGGGCAGTTTTTGGTGTTATTTTTTAGGATCACAGTCCTGTCTGTTGGAGCTAAAAATAAGGAAATTAGGATGATCAAGTTAACTCTTTGTAGACAGATATAAGTGTAATCCCATGTAAGCAGATTTATGCTTTGAGGTCAGGATCAGTTGGGAGATGCATTGCAGAGGAATTCTGCTTGGGGTCTGTCACTGTCAGCATTTGGGATGTCCAATAGATATTGGCAGGGTAGGTAATTCTCCTTGGTAATTTGCATGTCTTTGCAAAGGAGTTTAAATTTGCCAAAGAAGTTTTTATCCACGTGACAGAAATATTACCAGGTTCTGGTCTGAAGCTTTGGGCCTCAGGTTCTTTGTGCTGTCTGTGAAGGCAGGAAATCAGGAGGGGTGTCAATGTGTCAGCCATGAAAAACCATGAAAAAGCCCCCCTGACTAGGAAGTTCTGGGTGGCCACGAGCACCAGCATGGTTGGGACAGTCAGGATATTACTGCATTTTTACCTCAGTTTGATGTCTTGCTCCCTAAAACTAGTACACTAAATAAAGACAAATTCTGCTCTCCCAAACAAAAGCCAGATGAGGAAAAAGTCAAGTTCAAAACAGCAGTAAACTAGAAGTGTTACTGAGAGGTAATTTCTAGTGTACACAAGAAATTAAACTTTAAAGGAAATACAAGAATGAAGCTTTAACATCACTGGTGGCACCAGAAGGCATCATTCATTTGTTTCATTGGGAAAAGACAGGAGATGAAAAGGACAGTGGGGCAGGGATACTCAACAAGCAGGATCATCTCTCCTGCACGGGTTTCTCTTGCCTGTTTGTCATCTGGAAGGATGAGGGAGGCTGTCCCCTCTGCACAGAAACTCGTGCTCAGGTCTCTCAGAAGGGCCCCAGGCTCAATCCCCATTACCACAGAAGCTCCATTTGTCAGGTGCTGGGGGGGAGCAGAGAGGAATTTCTCCCCTTGGGCCAGAAGCCGCTCAGAGCCAGCTGGTTTTTTGTTTCTTTCCTTCCAGAATTATGGAGTCATCCTCATCTTGACTAGAATTAAACATTTTTAACAGATTTAAAAAATTGCTAGTTCATGGCAATTTAGTGCTCTCCACTATGGACAGAAGGTGAAATAGGATTTTAACAAACAGCAAGCTGTTACTTACATAGCCTGACAGTGAAAATTCAAGTGATACATACATACAGTTTGCATTCTCCTGGCACAATACTGATCATGTATTTTAGAACTACTTAGGTAAATCCAGCTTGTCATAGATCAGAATGTAATGGTGATTAATTGTAAATGTTAAATAATCAGAGTGTGTATATAAATTTTTTTAAAAAGCATATTGTATAGGTTAGTTTTCTGTAACATTAAGGTTTTGGGAGGGAGATAAATTGTTCTGGGGTGATTAGTGTGGATTGACAATATTTTCATATTCAGGTTTTCTTCATGAGCAGGAAAAATCTTGGAGTTATATCTAGTACATCTATCTAGGTTTTCAACTGATGTGCATGATATACTCGTCCTCATAAAACTAACTGTTGTTGCTGACACCATAACCTGGCTAGGTTTTGTTGATGTCTTGTTAACTGGGTTTCATGTTAAATTATCCTTGAAGCACCTACACAGGTACTTTGCTGTAGTTATATAATTGTAAGGACTCGTTCTAAATCTCTTCTTTTACCCTCTCTCCCTCGCTCTCTCTCTCTTTCCGGTAACAGTGCTCGTTCCACTTCTGTTTCATTAAATGCCCTTGCCTTACGTTTGTCCTGACTGGCTTCTATTTACAGAAATTGTAAACCAGTTGAATGCTCTGAGCAGCTTAGATGAAGATCAAGATGACTGCATAAAGCGAGCAAATATGCCTTCAGCTAAATCAGCCAGTTCCTCTGAAGGTCTATGAGCTTTCATCCTTTCTTTCTGTTTCTGATTGTATTTACTGTGACCCATTACCTTTTGACTCCTGCCTGTATTCAGCTGTCAGTTTTATCTCTGTGCTTCCACCCAGCATGACTCTCAGTAATTTGTAGTGCATCCAACAGGTAACAACATGATAGAGAAAGAGCCTGTCTCCGCTACAGCTCCGCTGTCATCCGATAATGAACAAGAAAGAAAAAATATTACAAAAAAAAGAGAAACCAGCAGACCCTAAGCTTAAAACATTAGTTGTGTAGTCAGTAATACTTGACCTTTCTAAAGTGACAAAATGTCCTCTCTCTGCTTTTATGTGCACGTTACATCCAAAAATTAAAATTTCCTGCCGGTAGTTAGCATGTATGTGAACAATCAAAATCACCGTGTTTAGCTTGTTAGGTGTTCCACAACATTTACTTCACAAAGGGAAGAGAAGGCTTTTTTAGAAGTCATTTCTGTTACATAATGTTCTGATCAGCAGATAGAAGTTTCATTCATTTCACTTTTTTTTTCCCTTTGTTGCTGTACTTACTGGACTGTGTTAACTTAGTCGTGCAGTTCGTGCCATACCCTGGTGCAGTGTTTCAAGGGAGTGTTGACATGGGGCTTTCTGAGCTCCAGATATGTTGGATGAACAGTTTGTATCTATTTTAAAACAATATTCCAATTTGTTTGTAGAGCTTATCAATAAGCTTAATTTTCTGGACGAAGGGGAGCAAGATCTGGCCAACTCCAGCACGAACCCTTTTGGTGATCCTGACACAGCAGAATTAAATCCATTTGGAGACCCTGATGCAGAAGGTAATGAATTTGTTTTACATCACTCATTGCTACTTGCAAATGGTTTGTGAAACAGAATTTTTATTTCTGTAGAGCTACAAATGAAAAATGTTAATTGATTAAATACAATTATTTCATATGGCACTGAGGTAGCAATAGCAATGGTCTAGTTGCCACTAGAAAATTTATCCTTTGTATTGAGTCATGTTTGTATTTGCCACTGGGGGCTACCATTTGAAGCAGAGACTTTTAGACCTACCAGGTGTGTTACTCACCTTATGTGCTATGAATGAGCAACCCATTCTGTCAGACAGCCCTGCTCCACGTGGGTGATGGTTTATATCATAATTTCCTTCACTGCAATCTTCACTGCATCACAGCTATTCTTGGTTAGCACTAATCTTCATTATTACAATTTAATTTTCTCTCTTTTTTATTCTTCCTTTTTTTTTTTTTTTTGCTTTTATAGCTTCCTCAGTTAAGCCTTCTGGCATTGTGCCTTGCACCACATGCTAGGTGTTAATCCCCTTTCCAGACTGACATGCCCATTCTTGTTCCATTTGGGTGAGATGTACAACCCCTGTAAATTTTTAATCTGATAAGATTTGGGCTGGAAGGCCAGAAGGGAGCACCAGGACAGCAAACATCTCTGCTGTCCTCAACTCCATGCCCAGATACACAGGCTCCCATCTGCTGGATGTATCACTTGTAGCTTGCAGCTGCTCAAAAGGCCAATTCATGGTTAATTCCCAAGTTTGAAGCTGTACTCAGCCTTTCCTGTTCAAAACTCCCAGGCTTTTCTTCCTACAGAAAATACTATGACGCTCTGCAATGGCAGTGGAGAAGAACCAGCTGGGGATTTCTGGGGCCAGGCCAAAGAGAATGGATTTCCAAGCTGCCCTTTCCACCTGTGCTCACTCACTTTCTTTGGGCAAACTTGAGTGTTTGCTCACCACACAGTTTTTCTGCCTTCAGACTCCACAGAGAATGATGTGGGTGAGGATCAGGTCCTGTCATACTTTGGCTGTGGTGTGACTCACAGCTTGTGTTTCTGAAGCAGGGACGTTGCACTGTCTTCTGTGTTTGGCAACTGAAGCCACAAAGCCACTCTCCTGGGCACCTTCTCCCTCCTGTAAGGTTGTCAGGTTTTACAGAGCTGCAGAAGTGAGTTGTTTCAGCTTTGTAGATATCAATACACGTGGATTAGGTTCTGATGCCCTGATCTTTGGCTTTGTTTCCTGTCTGTTCCTTGACAGTGAATTCCCTTAAGATCTTGGAAGGAAGCAGAATAAGTGGGAATGTAAATCCCTCTGGTAGTCCATAAATAACTTGCTCTAAGAGATACAGCCTTTTATTCCTTTCCTCCTTCCTTTCCTACATTACTTTCCTCCTTCTCTGCTTTGGAAAGGAGAGCTCCCTTCTCCATGGAGAAAGCTGTACAAGTCCCATCCTACCTAAACTGCTTTTTCCAAACCCAGCTTTTCTTTCCTTTCCAGAGAGAGCCCATTCTGGAGGAAAGCAGAATTCTGGCCACAAAATACAGTGACTCTTTCTCATCTTGGGGACAGGGAGAAACAGCTGGTGTTGTTTCTTTGTACTGGAGTAGCTTGGTAACTCATGGCAAGCTCACTGTGAGCAGCCTGCATCCAAGACATCAGCCTGCTTATGTTCCTAAAACACCCTCAGGCTATCAGGGGCATGGGTTTTTTCAGTTGATTGTGGTTCTTTTGGTGATGTCTGCCTTTAGTCACCTTCAGTCAGAGGTGTGGACACTTTTCCACATCTCTGGGTCTGTTCTGTGTACTTGGGACAGTCTCTGTGATCAGGCTCTTGGGTCCCATCTGCAGCTGTAGGCAGCAATGCTGAGGTGTTGGGTGTGTGAATTCCAAGTATTACTCCCACTCAGAGTCACTGTCATGCAGCAGTCAACATACCATAGCAGGACAGTGTTTGGGATAAACAGGGTGTCACTGGATTCTTCCTCCTGTGTCACAAGGTGTTTTTGATTTGGGAGGAGTGGCCCTTCTGTAAGGTTCATGTGACAGTGTCTTCCTGGAGCACTAAACCAGGCTGAAAGATCTGAAAGATAGGCTGAAAGAGTGATTCCAGGCTATCAGACAAGGAGTTGGACATCTGGGGTGGCATTTTTAAAGCTTTTATGTTGAGTGCCTCCTGAGGGATTCTTCTTTTTACCTCAGACACCTCTGAGAATCACTGGTTCTTCCACTCCAGACCTGTCTTGTCCCTGTAGTGGGGACTGGTTGTGCTCCCATTACCTTGCTTGGCCTTCTTGACACGTGCCCTTCCTCCAGTCCTCTTCCTCCACAGAAAGTTGAGGGGGAGAAAAAATGGTGCTGAGACAAATTAGAGAAGGTGGTTTTGGTCTTCAGCAGCAGCAGGAACCTGCTGTGTATTTCTGTGGCTGATTGGATCGGTGTCTCTACATGGGGAACACCATTCTGGGGAGATTTCCCTTTGTTTGGAAATGCGTTTTGAGGCTACAGCAATATTGTAGCTGTTCTCATCCTGTTGCCCAACTGCTGAAGGCTGCCCTGTTTGTGTCCCATTATTCACTCATGATTCTTCTCTTCTGAGACCTCAGTGGAACTTTTAATACTGCCACCTCTTTCTAGGAAGCTCTTTGAGACTGTGCCTGCTTGTTTGCTTTTGCATCCTGAAGTGAGTGGAACCTTTCTGGTGGCCACCCCAGAAGCTCAAGAGCACGACAGAGGTTCAGGAGTTTAAGGCAGGCTTTCTCCTACAGGCTTAAAGAGTCACATTACCTGTTTCACTTGTCTTGTGATCTGCTTAAATCAAGAGATTAACTTTTTATGGGTGCAGGGATGAAGTATTTTTCTGTTCACTTACATGTTAGTCTCTTTATCTTTTTATCTGGACAAGGCATAATCTGGAACTTAGACTTTGAGGAAGCTCAGAGACTCCTGTAGAATTTGTTACTTAATTTCCCCAAGACCTGCAGAGCAGCCAGCTGGAGCCTCCTTTCCTGAGTTCTTTGCCATCAGGTGTGAGGAGGCATGGTGTGCTATTTGGCAGAGATATTCCAAGGATATTCCTATCCAGCCTGTAATGTGTGTGCTCAGAGTCACCCAGAGTATGAATATGTATGTATTGACAGCCGCTCAGAGAGAAAGGAGGATTACTTGCCAGTAGATACTTGTTTCCTAGAAGATATTTCTTGTGCCTGTTCACAAACCAGCTACTTTCCCTCTATCTTCCTAATCCTGTAATCACTTAACCCTGGGAATGTGGGGTGGAGAGAAGGGAAAGGTGTGAGTGCTCCCAGCACCTGTGTGCACGCTGCAGGTGTGGTGTGTGGCAGAGGGTCAGCAGCAAGCTGCCCCTGCCTGCTGCTGGCATTTAAAGAGTCCTCAGTATCAATGATTTTACACACACAGCAGAGTCAACGTGCACGTCAACAAGCTGCCTCAAAAAAAACCTTCATGTGTTTCTTGGTAGACATGTCACATTGAGGCTTGTTCCCTCTGTATCTGCTAGGTCAGCCAGACGTTAGAAATCTGGGAAAATGAAAAATAATCTTTCTGAACGGTGTATCTCTGCAGCTAGGTTGTACTAGACAACCTTCACATGATTGTATGAGGACTGCCTTTTGGATTTTAGTCACAGTGTAACAGAATTATAAAACCAGTTAATTTCTGTGCAGAATATTTACTTGGGGAAGTCAACATGTCCAACAAATGAAAGTAGAAAACCACACTTTCATCACTCCAGATTTTTTTTTTAATTTGATGGGGAATACGAATTTTTAAGTTGCATGTGACCTATACAACACACATGAGACATGAGTGGTAACTCTTGGCTGGCACCCCCTGTCATTCAGACCACCATTTACTTCAGCAGTGTATTCCATCACCTTGTGTGTGGACTTCTGAGCTCCCTGCAGCGTGTTTTACACTGAAAATGTAAATGTTACAATACAGCAGCAAACCCCAAATCCTTCCAGGGTAGTCCTACACACAGAGCAGCACAGGGGCCAATTGAGAGGAAAGTGGTGACTCTGTCTCTTCTATTTCTTCATGAAAAGCAGTGTGTTGGGATTGCAAAAACCATTTGCATTGCCCCTTAAAATTTATCAGATTTAAACAAGCGTTTAACTCATTGTTTCCGGGGGACACTTAAAAGCAAATTAAAAATAAAAGCTTACAGCAAAGTTTTAGGAGGTTGTTTCCCTGAGTGTTTTTAAGTTCAGGATATATTACTGACTTTGTTTCTCGTGTGTTGTGAGTGCATGAATGAAAGGAGCAGGAAATCACCAGTGGTGTGTGGGGATGTCAGTCCTTACTCTTTCTAGCAGCACTGAGCAGTTCCATCCTCACTCCTCGCTGCTTTTTGGGTGCTCACATCCTCTGGTGCCTGCCTGCCAGTGGTGTAATAACCCAGCACCTTTCACATGTGGCTGCTGCTTTCATCCTGTGCCAAGGGGAAAGTGGTATGTGCAGTGTTTTGGTGGAGGTTTTGTTTGGTTTGAAGGGATGTGTCACAATGTGTTTGTGTTACAAAAGGCAAGTGGGTTGAAGGGCAGGGTGATTTCTGGAGATGCTCTGGCTGATTGTGCCAGAATGATTATTATCACAAGAAGTCTTTCTCAGTGGAGTTAGGGCAAGTAATGTTTCCAGAATCTGGCACAAGAGCAGCTGGTGCTCCTGCTGTAGTAATACTTCAACCTCTCTTGTTGTCACTCCTACCCCTGTGGCTTTATTACTTAATCGTGCAAAATTATTCTGTGTTTGACCCTTGACGTGCCAAACTGCAAGCATCTTTTTCTTTTTTAATTTTTTAAATTTATATCGGTGTAGAGACTGGAGTCCTTGTGGAGCTGATGTGGGGAAGGCAGGGGAATCTGTGCTGCCTTCTGAATGTAAAAGCAGCTTTGAATCATAGAATTCTAAGCTGTTTTTACATTCAGAATATGATTCTATTCTTCAAGAGGAAAACAGACCCCTTCTGAGCTGTTGTATATTTATTTGTTGTATATTTAGCCTGCCAGAGTGCACTTTTCAACATTGTTAGCTCTTTGAGAAAACGATTCTGTTACAGAAAAGTGACAGGTGACAGTGGGTGTGGCTTTCAAAGCTGTGCTGTTGTGTCATCCTCATAACTTAATTTGTTACAGAGAGGCTTGTGATGACCAACATTTGGCACAAAACTAGTTCTAAAGGGTTTCAGGGACCCCATGGGAGAGAGCCTCGTTGGTTCAGGTGGGGGGACCCTTGTGAGAACCCTCTCTCCCTGTGGGAACATGGAAGGAAGCAGAAAGGGGAGGAAAATGGTATCCTGGATGGTGAGAGTAGAGAGAATGAGTAGACAAATTAAGTGGGTTTTAGCTGAGCCTCTACAAAATTCTGTCTATGAAAGTGTCTTGAGAATGATATTTTTAGAAGCTTTTGTAATTTGAGCCTGTGTATTGGATTTTATGAAATATTTTAGTTAATAACAAGCCAGAGGTGCCTGAGCAGTTACACGTAGCACTGTGTGTAAGGCCAAACATGGAGTTCCTGTTGAGCCAATGAAAAAGAGAAATAATTTTGTCATAACTAGGGTTACAGCACTCGATCCAGTGTCGAAACAGAAAGAATTGCAAAAACCATTTGCATTGCCCCTTAAAATTTATCAGATTTAAACAAGCGTTTAACTCATTGTTTCCGGGGGACACTTAAAAGCAAATTAAAAATAAAAGCCTACACCATAGTTTTAAGAGGTTGTTTTCCTGAATGTTTTTAACTTCAGGATATATTACTGGCTTTCCTTCTTGTGTGTTATCAGAAGGTTTCCCTCAGATATGATAATGTGTATTTATCAACAGATTCATGTGCAGGTGCAATGATCCATCATATGGAGTTGCAGAAGCAGCTATTTGTAGTTGTCCACTCTTTTGATAAAATATTGTAATATCTGAGCAAAGTTTAAAGCAGTAAAAAGTTTGGTTAAAGCT
This sequence comes from Dicaeum eximium, assembly GCA_013396995.1. Lineage (NCBI taxonomy): Eukaryota > Metazoa > Chordata > Aves > Passeriformes > Dicaeidae > Dicaeum > Dicaeum eximium. The sequence continues at coordinate 981,883 of VWZP01000141.1, read as the reverse complement.
TTGTCAGTAAGCCACACTATTTGAACAAGGTTTTCAGTCCTCTTCTTTCTGCATTTCATTAGTTATTTTTGCTTTTTTTATGGAACTGTCTTCTGAGGACACATCTCCAAAGCACTTCTGCTTGCACTAGAATGACCTAAGGCTATAACTTTATGTATTGAGAGTTAAGAAGGAACCCTTTTCATACGCCTTTAAAATATAAAGACCTGATAAAGTGGCTTCAAATCGTTAATTCGTTAAATCTGTTTAATTTTCTTTTTTTTCCTTATTTGGTAGAACTTCACCCTGAAAGAGCTCTGTCCTCAAAGCCAGAGGAGAGTTTGTATGCTGACAGCTACAATCCCTTCAGGGATGAGGGTGCCCCAGAGTACCTAAACCCGTTTGATGAGCCCGATCGCCCGCCCGAAGCTCCTGCAGGTGTCAGAGATTCTCCTCCCCAGCCTGCCAAAAGGAAGAACATCAGGCCAGTGGACATGAGCAAATACCTCTATGCAGACACCTCTAAAGCTGAGGAGGAAGAGCTGGATGAGTAAGTATGGTTCTCCATCTCCCAGCAGCTTTGTTAGTAGTGGGATGTGCCTGGCTTAATCTTGAGGTGGGTTGGGTTGAACCATGGTGAGCCTTAATCACCTCCTTAGGACAGGCTCATCCTGGGGCAGCTCAGCAGCAGGAAATAGCATAGCCCCAGGTCATTCAGCTGGGCATGGTCAGTGAGGAGACTTTGCTTTGCCTTATTGATAGCAAATGACTTGATAGGGAACAAGTCTGTGGAGCTTTCTGACACTTCATGCCCTGACAATTGCAAATGAGCCAGAAATCAAAGAGCTTGGGCCTCTCTCTCCTTTTTGCCATTATTTTTACGACGTAAAATAACCATTTTTGCCAGTGGTAACGGGGAGTTTGTTTTCTCTTGATCAGTATGTAAAAAGGAGGAGCACTTTGCAATCTGCACAGCACATTATTGAGAACCTCACAAACTGAATATATATGGGAAAGATAACACCATGTGCCCTTACTTAGGTTGTTCCTTCCAGCATGACCACACATAAAACTTCTATAAACTCACACTGACTGCCTTGTATTGTAGTATAGAAACTGTCAGGAAGGGAGGGCTTTTTGCAACTCCTGCACAGCCTGGGAGGTTGGAAGGTGTATCCTTAATCCTTGTTTGTGGTCATTAGTCACCAACCACACCACTCATGAGGCAGTTTATGGTGATTACATCTGAGCAATTTTACGGACAGTAATTCTAATGAACGTTTAATTTGACATTATTTAATGAGATTTGCATTACTTCAATAATAACAGAGGTATGGTATCATCACCTTTCTGTATCTCTGTGGGTAGCTGTGGTCTAGGAAATGGAAGGATTCCCAGGCACTCTAATAGAAACATAGGAAGGACTCTGCAGAGGTTTTTTCCTTTTAAAGCTCTGTAGCCGTGGATTTAATGTTGATGTTGGGTCTGTGAAAAATAAAAACAAATAAATAAAGGGCATTGGGAATGATGCCTCTGCCAGCTCCGCTTGTCAGGACAGTGCCTGAACAAGCAGCACTGGCTGCTGTGTCTTCAGAGCTTCAGAATCTGTAGGAAATAAAAACGTAGCTTCTGCTAAGGCATGGTGTGGTGAGCACCAGAGGCAGAGTTTTCACAGGGAGCTCCAGTTTTGGTGGTTTTTGAGTGCCCTCAGTCATGGAGCTTCATGTCCAGATGTGTATTGTTCTTACCTACTGTGAGTATTGATGCTTTTATTATCTACATAAGTGGGTAATCTTCTTCCAAGCCTATTGGAGTCTAGGTTTCCATGTCAATTTGTGGCAGAGGCTTCCACAAGAAAACAAGATCTCTTAACGAAATGTGTTTCTTTTGTCGATGGTAAATAAATTCCCTTTCCAGTCCCACACTGTCTCTTCTGCTGGCTTATCAAAACACCAATTAGTAGCACTGGGTTTACCTGCCATAAACATTTGTTGTCTTGTCTGTCTCTAGCATGTTCACCTTTCCTTGTCACTTGTCTGAGTGCTAACTTTTTCGATCTCTCTTCATACAGAAGTCTCTTCATCTCTCTAATCATTTCCACCGCCCGTCTCTGGACCCTGTTATTTCTCCTGCTATGTGTCTATTTTAAGATGTGTTGACTTGGCCTGAGCAGTGTATTCAAGACAAAGCTGAACAACTGAGTCATACCATGAGAATAGAAATCTTTTGCATGTTCTTTTCAACCTCTCTCATAACATCTCGTCTTTTGAGTTTTTAAAAATTCTGTTTCATTTTTTGACTACCGCTGCTCAAGGGCTGTCTCCAGGTGTCTCCTGCCTTTTGAACCTATAGGTGGAAGGCATGAAATGGAAGAAATGGAAGGCTCCTGATTTATTGATTATCAGGAAATACAATGTATTTTTTACCCCTATGTCTTAAACGTTTAATTTAAGTGGAGCTCACTCAAAGTACTGCTTGGCATTTTCCTCTTGTGTTTGGTGTGAAATGCAGTGCTGTGTCCTGAGAACATGGACACACCAGCAGCACCAGGAGCCTTGTCCCACCCTGCTCTGGCAGGTCCCCAGCTCTGATCCTGGACTCGGAGCTCACACCAAGTTCCCTGAGAGCTGAACTCTGACTCCAGCTTCGTAGCAGACTCTCACTGTAATGCTGTGAAAGGCACCTGGCCTCAGTGCACCTGTCTGGAAGCTTTACCTTGGCTAATTTGCTTTGTTGAAATGTGTTTGACTAATGTTGGTGAAGAGAGCTAATACTTCATAACACACACAAGAGCGTGCACGGCACAGAGGGACTTAGGTCAGCCTAAGTCCCTTAGTACACTCACCCTGCTGCTGCAAAACCCTGCTCTCAAACACACTTCCTCTGCCAAATTCTCATGCCTAGCTAAAGATGAGGAACACATTTTCCTTTTGTTAGTTTGGACATTTCACTTTTAGTGGAAAATTTTGCCTTTTTGAATTTTACACATTAATATCCACCTGTCAGTGAAGGGTGGCACACCCTTGTGAAGCTAATTATTTGGAAAATAGCACAGCTCACAACTGCTTAATGTATAAGGCTTTCAACCTTAGTACTTCTGATTGGCAATATTGCCTGACCTTTTAGCCCTGCCACGTTGACAGCTTTGGGTTTCCTCCTCAGTAAAATGTTTATTTTTAATTTTTTTTTCCAGCTAACTGGTAAGACTGATCAAAATAATTTTTAAGTTGGTCAGAATAAAACTTGCTTTCCAATATCATTTGGCTCTGTGGCTTCTTATCTCATTAATCATTATATGGCTTAGAATTATGCTGTGTAATTGGCCAGGCTATCAAGTTGCCATCTGCTGAAGTTGCACAGGAAGCCACAAGCCATCACATTGTCAGGGAGTTTAATGCCAGGTACCTTGTCAGATCTGAAATTTTAAAATATTTTTTCTTTTTTTGGAGAAAAGTCTAGTGTCTCTTTAGACAAATCATTTTATGTGAATCCATTAAATAACTTCTCAGAACCAGTAAATATGGGGCTGACCTCAGAAAAAAGTGCTTTAAGATTTTCCAGCTTTAATACTTTCATTTCAACCAGACTCATCAGATGCCTAATTTCTTGTAGAGCCATGTGGAAGCTGTTGGACCAAATTTATCAGATCCTCATGACTTCAGACTTCCTAGTTTGTTCAGGAAATAACCATTTGGGTTGGGATTTTTTTCTGCATTAACATTATTTTTCAAAAATCTTGCTCAATATCTGTAAGACCAATTCCAGGGTAGTGAAGAGAGGAAGGTAGAAGGTAGCACGTGTGCATTTCTGTTCTGTGCACGTACCTGGGTCTGTTCCTGTGACCAAAATGTGAGGATTTAGTTTGGCTTTCAAGCAAGTTCTTCTCTAGAGAAAAAACCCTTTTAGCATTTCCTTCTGTGGTGGGTACAGAGGGTGTAATTCTTCAGGATGACACCTGCAGTGCAGGCAGTTCTGGAGCTTAAAAATTCAAAATATGATTCTTCCAAACCTGTTTGCTCTCACTGATGAGGTGTTGGGTTTTTGTTGGTTTGGTTTCGTTTTTTTTTTTTCACACCAAAATAATTTTAACACCTTACAAATACACCTTTCTAATTCAGAGGTAAACTCCTGCCAAACATGCTGTGCCTGTTGGCTGTTCCAAAGGCTGACTTGTTGAACTAAATAAAAACCTTGTGCTGTCCCATAGAATGCATTGTCCTTCAGCCTTTATCTCCTTTATCTTCATTTTCACCTCCCTTTGAACTCCATGGTGTCTGGAGGCAGCTGAGCTGGGCTGGCAGCTAAATTAGAGCTACTGACAGCTGGATGCATCCTCCACTCCAGCCTGAAATCTCCTTTTCCTGCTGCCTCCCGTGGAAAACACCCTTCTGCTTCCATTCCATTTGTTTGCCTTTAGTTTTGATTGCTCTGGTGGCTTTGCACTTGATGGGCAGCAAAGTGGGAACACCTGAAAGTTGTCAACAAATGAGGTTATTTTAGTGTTAGTCTTTCCTTTTTTTGCCTCAGGAGTTGGGTATCTTTTTCTGTGAGGAGCAGAAGCAGCAGATTCTTAGAAAGATCTGGAGATTTTACACCTGATTCATTGCCTTTCAAAAGTAGATTTCTGTGGTGTGGGTTATTAATTGCTTGCTTTTTCTCAGTGAAAACAGGATGCCACTAAATTGCATTAAAATAAAGTCTAAGGTTTGTCTGTGAGGCTGAAGGACATTTTCATACTACAAGTACAAACCAAGGAGAGGAGTTTGATGTGGTGTGGAAGGCAACTGGAGAAATAGTTGGTTTTTACTGCTGTTGTAGTTCTTAAAAATAGTATATTCTAGCTCCTGACTCTTATCCTGAGAGGGAATTTGTGAATGGATCTAGCTAGGTAGACTTTTATTTAGTGTTTCCATCCAGAGTTAAATTTGAAGGGACTTGGAGGGACTGAGGTTATTTGTTGTGTTTGGTTACACTGCACTTAATAACTGTGTGCAGATAGATTGTTGGGAATCACTGTTTGAGATGGGTGATAAATGTATCTTGCAGGGGAAGGAGAGACTAGAAAAGAATCAATTAATGTATCCATTTCAGAACTGTCCAGTTTTGGATTGCAAAATATGAAAAGCAAATAGAATTAATAATGAAATAATTCAGTGCAAAAAAAGATTCCCTTAAGTATCCTTAGCAGGAGACAAAGCTGCTGGCTCTGCTAATTGATTGATTGATATTTGATGTATCAAGCTAACATGAAATTTGGCAGAATTTGGCTGTGGAGGTATTGACTTAGGGTGGTACAAATGCAGAGTTGGACCCCCGAGTTAAGGATGATTCTTTGGACTGCATCTACTTGGTGGAAGATATTTACTCTGTAACATTCTCAAATAAGGTTTTGTTCCAAGAAACACTTTCAAAATAGGCAGGTGATGCCTGCTGGTGCCTGCAGAGAGATACATACAGGTCAGATGTGGTTTTCTTGTGGCACCTGCAGCCTCCAGGGTTTGAAATGCACTTTTGGCTGAATGTGAACCCTTGGAGGCCAAACTTTTCCCAACTGGACAGCCAAGAGTGAGCCCTCTAAAGCCCTGGGGGAGCAGGACTGCACCAGTGGCCTGATTCTTAATTGTTCTAATCAGCCTGTCTTTATTCTGTTCATTGGTGTTGATCTTGTCATAAAATCAGATCACTCTTTGACAGATAGCCATGTGTAATTGAAGAGTTAGCTTTATGCAGTTGATAAAACTTCTGCAATTTACAGGTCTTTATAAAAATTATGGAAATTGTGACTGAATAATGCAGCTTTAGCTGTTGTAACTCACTTTTCAGTTGTGTGAAAATGTAGTAATTAAAAGTGTATAAAGGTAAAACATTATGTGGGATAATAAAATCGTTTTAGTCATTGGCTTTCCTAAGCAGGTCTTATTTTTGGTTTTATTTCCAAGGAAATAGCAAAGAAATGTGTTTCCCTTCTTTTAATTAGATCAAACCCATTTTATGAACCAAAATCAAGCCCTGCTTTAATTAAAGTTGCTCTGCAAGAACCAGAAAAGAAGATGAAAAGAAAGGCTCCTGAACCCCCAAACCTCTTGCCAAAGACAGAGATGGGCCAAGGTGAGAACATGGCAGCAATTCCTGCATCGAGGGAGCTTTCCTCCTCTCCTAAGGTAAGCTTTTCAGACCAAAATTGTGTCTCTGTTCATGACACTACCTTTGTGTGCATTGTAAACATCCTGTTTATTTCTGCAGGCATCTTAAAAGCTTTGCCAGTACTTAATAAGGTGGTGGCTTGTCTCTGTTCACTTGGTTCTTAGGGAGGGTGCAGCAGTAGGAGCTTTTATTTTCTCTCTTAAGGATTTAATGATAACAGAAACAGCAACTGCAGTTGGAAAGAAAAGTCTTCTACTAACCAATGTCACAGGACAGCTGGATGTGCCGTGGAGAAGGAAGAAAATCATGTTGAACAGTGTTTTGTCCTGATCTATTTTAATGCTCCTAAGCCTTGCCCCTGTTGAAGAGTCTGTCTCCACGTTTCTGTCATAAATCTGGGTTTTAACAGCTTAGTACTGAATACTGTTTATTTGTATTGGGATTTATAGATGTCCAATTCCAAAGCTATGTTGAAGTAATTAAAAGAAAAAAAAAAAGGCAGTCTAATTTAAATCAGGTTAACTGTTTACTAGGAATGTCCAGGCTAAGGATACTTATATGTGCACATTCATTTGTTTTTCATGGGAAAATCAGAGTTAATTTCAGTGGAACAGGTAATGAGAGCTGTGGGTGTTTTATTACTAAAACAGCCAACTCCTGTCAGTGCGGATTTCAGCTCCAGTGTTTCAGCACTTGTGCTTTTTCTTTAAACAAAATAAGCATTTAATAGTATAAGTTGATGGACCTTCCTTAGACATGAGTGTCCTACGTTGTTTTAAAGGCAGGAAGATGAGGGCAGAATGCCTCCCTCCCAGTGTGCCTGCTTTGCCTTGAGTCAGAGCTGCTGTATTTCAGTTTCAGAATTGAGGGGAGCTGCTTGCCATACCTATCCTTTTATTGCATAATTCCTCAGCCAGATTGCTCACATCTCCTTGTCCACTCAGGTTCTGATCTTGTTGTCATTTTACCCCTCACTCAGGCTAAAGAATATGAGAAATCTGATCTCTGTCTGCTCACTGCAAAACAAAACAGTGGAGTAAGACCACAAGAACACCTCACAAGTTATTCTTCATGTGCAAAACCACAACCAGGGATATATGAAATCAAAGCACAGCAGTTTTATAATGCTCTGAAATGGGATTCAGTCCTGTTAGCTGGAGTTTCTGTAGGAGTTCCTGCATGAAAAGTGATGCATTATTTGATTTCTGGTGGAGTTCTGGCTCTTGGGTCAAAGCAAAGCTTTCTGGTACTACCAGTGCTGTGAAGAGACATCTGTGGAGGTTTTTATCAGATATTTTTAAGGAAATTGTGTCCCCTTGTGTTCCCTTGCTCCCCTTGTTTGAGAGGTGTCTCAAAAGGAAGCCAAGGAAATGTGTCCCTCAGCTTCATACATGTCTCATTGTGCTGAAATAACTTGTTACTGCTGAGTTTGCTTGTTGCAGTTTCTGTCTGCCCTAATGAAGCTTTAGAGAGTCTGAAAGGTGGAATTGATTAAGAAAAGATTCAGGATTGAACTGGCTGAGAAGGCTGTGCTGTTATGGACAGTCAGGTAACTCCTGCTTTTCTGTGTGGTGTTACCTGGTGAATATTTTGGTGCCTGCCTGCTTGCAGCTCACCTTTCTGCCCCTGACCCACAGCTGCGATCAGCAGAGGTCCAGGTACTGAAATGCTGATTTTCATTAGGGCTGGGAGGGAAGGTGGAGCTCTGTGCTCACATGCTCTTTTCTAGGAAAGCTTTAATTAATTTTTTTAACAGGATTTTGGAGGATAGGAGACATTAGGGAAGGCCCCAGAGCAGATGCAGTGTCCTGGTTCATTATATTACAGTGGAAAGTTTTGCTGAGTGGGTGTGTTAAAATATTGTACAGTCACTTGAAATGCAGAAAGATTTCTGAAAGACTAGTCTTTTTTTCTGTGCTTGAATTGTTTTGCACTCAGATCAAAAGCACTTTACTTGGAATGCTTTTTGAAATTTGGAAAAGTACTGGCATTTAAAAGAAAAGAAACCATTTTCTCACAGAACAGTACAAAATAGTGCCCAGGTGGGACTTGGAGTTGTTGGCACAAATGACTTGTTTATTGCTCAATAATAGAGAAAATGTTTAGCAGCTCTGGAAAAACTTCCATCCAAAGGTATAGGCACTATACAAACATGAACTTAGTACCCTTATGTAAGGAATAGCCCTATAGAGGTAAACTTAGCTAAAGGGAGGCTCAGTCATGTGTCTTAGTCAGTGTTTTGTCCAAGCTTGCTGTGCACAGAAAATTGTGAGAGGTACAGCAGAGGCTAAGTGGTTTCAGCAGGTTCAATTCCCTCTCTTGGTTGTTGTCATAGGAAATGCCTGTGGAGCAGAAATGCTAATCTTTAAACTATACAAACACAACATTAATATTACAACTTCAGAGTTTAAGGAAAAATTATTCCAAAAGCTCCTCTGCAGATCTTTGACACTGAGTATTTGGTGCTCATCTTTCCTTCTCGTGCTAGCTACGTTCACCACGTTGGCTGAATCCAAAAACCACAAATGCTGTTGTTGCCATCTCCACACCAGCAAGTTTATGAAGGGATGAGCAGTCAGTTACCTGTAGTAGCAAACCCTTTCCAAGCCTCTTCAGTGCTTTCCCCTTTTGATCACTTGGAGATGCCCTGTCAGCTGTGCTGGGAAGGGAGGGTCAGTTATCAATCTTAGATAAGGCAGGGTTTAACACTCCATGAAGGTCCAGCCCTCCAGCCCACAGAATTAGCTCAGTGTTTGCCATATCTGAGTTTGGAGGAAGTTCTGCTTTCAAATTTTATCTGTTCACACTTCCTAGAGGAATATCTTAATTCTCTCCTGTCTTGTCCATCTCCTCCAAAGTAATCTGAGTCATCAGAGAGAGCTTACAATGCAGAGTCTGAGATCTGGAGTTACCCCACAGTTAATCATCTCAAATGACTTGAAAACTATGGTATGCTCTCTCTATTTAGGTGAGTCTGACAAAGTGCAAAGCTCTAATTAAGCTCTTCAGCCATCAAACTGCTGCAGTGCTGTCAATCCCAGGGTGCTGAAGCCTTATTGGGCTTGTTACTGTCATACCTCTGTTACTGTTCTTCACACGGTTTGGATAACGAGGTTCTGCTTTCACAGAGGTGATAGAGACTTTAAATTTCTCCCCACTTTATGACTTGATGGAAAAAAAAAGTGGCCTCAGGCTCAAAATGTGGTATCAGACCACCAGGACATAGCATGCATATCAGTGCTGATCATTGCTTTAGCTGATTACAAAATATGCATATGAGCTTCAGCAGGATGGAGTCTCAGCCAGTTTCAGGTTTCTTCTCTTCTCTGCAGTATGTTGAGTTTATTTGAAAGAAGATCAGTCCCAGAGCTGGCAACTGTGCTTTGTGGTAGAGAAGCTAAAGCAATCTGTCTCTGCACAATCAAGGATTTTATTGTCTTTGTGAGAATGAGAGGGCAGGAATGCTACTGAATTTATGTAAGAGGTAAAGAATTATTTACTAGGGAACAGGAGGAAACAGGTAAGCATCCTCAATCATAGAGCTACTTTTAAACATTAGAAGAAAATACTTGTTGCACTGGCTTGACATTTACTCATTGACTCCTTTGAAGGATAGCATGTGCCCTTCACTTCAGGAAACAATTCTGAGAGAGGCTTTTCTTGGGATTTGGTGTATTCAGTTTATTGCCAGAATTTAGCCAAAGCTCACGTTGATGCCTTATGAATCCATCCAGTTTCTGCCATTACCATTAACCTACTGCAAGTAAAAAGGTATTTTATATTTGGGATTTGGGAGCTCTCAGAGCTCCATCTCACAGCTGCCTGCCCAGAATCTCTCAGCAAATGGAACTCCTGCACTCCATCCTGGGGATAGATGTTCCTCTGGCAGTACATGGTTATATGAACAGACATAAAATTGATATCAGACCACAAGATGCTTTTTGAAGTTCACCTTGAAGGGATTTTTAGTTATGCCTTGCAACTGATGAAAGTGTATGGCAGCAGGACAGGATGATAAATCAGCTTAAGACTATCATTACTGTATACACCATTCTTGCCTTTATGCAGGTCATGGTGTTGCTGGTAGTCATGAAAACAGGAATTGGCTTTGGTGCTTTTAGACAAGAGCTTGTGATGGCCTTTTAAGTTGGTGGAAGAGGAGAATGCACATTCACATAGCAGTCCAAAGCCAATAGTAATATCTCTGTTTGTCACCATCATTGTTAAAGCTCTGTCTCTCATTTTAAACTAAAATTAATTGTTTGGCATGCCAAGTAATAATCTGCTCTCTCATGCCAGACAAGCTAGCTGATTTAAGCTCTAATGAAACATTTACAGGAAATACAGAATCATTTTCTGCATGACATGTAGCAATCCATCTCCATCCAGTATCCTTGGTAATCTGCTGTGTATCTGCAATGCTTCAGGGTGTTCAGGCTGTCCAGAAGGATTTCTGCCTGATAGACAGTCTGTCCTTCAAGCAGCAAAGGAGGTACAAATTACTTCCTTGTGAAAGAAGAGAAACTCTAAGATACTTCTAAAGGGAGCAAGAAGGAACCTGTAATTTCTTTTTTCTCCTTCTCATTTGTTCTAAGCCAGAATAAATGCTTAGAGCACAAACCAGGTGGGTTTAGTGGAAGGGGGAGGAGTGACAGCTTCCCCCACAGCTCCCAAGATATCAGAGATCCTAAATAACTTCAGTAGTTGTGGAGAAGGTGCATTGAGGTTTCTGGAGCGCTGCAGTGCCTAAATATCAGTGCTTCCATGGCAGTGTTTGGTTTCCCTCCCACAGGACAGGGGGATTAGAGACAGCCAGAGCAGTCCTGGCCTGCCCAAACATCTGAGTGACAGCTGCATTGGGCCAGCTCTAGTGAGACCTAGGCCAGCTTCTGGGAGATGTCATCTGAAAATCCTTATCCCCAGTGAGGGCCTTCTATTTGATTCTGTTTCCTGTGAGTTATTTGCTGTCACTTCTCTGGCAGGAGGCAGGCAGATGGCAGGAGGCCATGGGCTCCTGATGGAGGGTGCCACCTTGGGTGTCACCTGTGGTTTGTGACCTGGAGGGCTTTGATTCTCATGCTGGGCTTCACAGACCCATGCTTAGCTCAAGCTTTGCTCTTTAAAAGGTAGAAGAAATAAGGAACACTTCTCCTCTCCTAAGACCTTTTTAAACCATCACCAAAACAAAAATCTTTGCAACAAAAACCTGAAAAAATCTATCCTTTTTCTGCACAGTTTTGGTACCTTATTACCAGGTTCCTTGACTACAGCCACACAAGCAGAGTACAGGACAGCTTTTCAAATGAAAAGCTGATTTTTCCAATGTTCCCTTGCACCTAACAAGGACCTCAAGACAATTTGTGGAAGTTGACATTGTAGCATTTAATTTTTAGCTGTTCCCTCGAGCTGGGGCTGGTTTAGATAAAGTCCTGGGTGCTGTCTCCAACATCCATGGCCCTGGTGCAGCACTCAGTGAAAGGAGCACATTAACAATGTGCCTGGTTCTCTGCTTGCCTGAGGGATGGGTTTGGCTCATTGTGGTTGGCAAGCACCTCAAATTGGAAATAAGTGTGCATGAATAAATATTCCTTTGCTTCTGTCATAATGAGTTATGGACATATTACAAAAATAATTATCTTCCCTTCATAAATCAGTCTGATAGTTAACTTTGCTTTGCTTACTAATTCACTGTTCCTGCTAAATGTTCTTTGGTTTGGGTCAGATACTTAAGCATAGGAATAAATCACAGGTCTAAGCCAGAATGCTTTTTGTTGCTGGGAAAGAAAAATAAGTCTAAAACCAAAAGAGATGGTGTTTGTAAGCAAATCTACAGTGCAATGGTGGCCCTGAAATGAGGTATTTGTATTAGCTGTTCTACCTTGCTATTTTTAGATAGAATTTTGCCTAGCTCATTTAAAATAGTGATTCCCCATTAGTTTTAGGTGGGCAGGTTAGTGAAATAGGTTTGTGAAGCTGGATATACTCAGAGGTAAAATCCAGGAGGAAAGGGGAATCCCTGGGTGCCAGGAGCCAAGGCTTGGGGCAGGCGGAACGCTCGGGTGTTCTGTGTGCGTGTCACAGCCATACCCACCAGCAAACACCCCTTTAAAAGGGTTTAAAAGGGTAAAGGAGAGCACATCCAGCCAGCTAGAAGGAAAATGTTGTATTCCAGAGCTGCAAGGAGAAATGTGCTGGCAGTCCATGGTGCAGCAGAGCCCTGGTGGCCAGAGGCTGGGAAGGAAGCGCGTGGCTGCGCGATAACGCCAGCACAAGTAAACCCTTTTTAAAAGGAGGGCAAACCCAGCCAGTTAGAAGGAAAATGTCGTACCCCAGAGCTGCAGAAGGAGAAATGTGCTGGCAGTCTCCTGGTGGCCAGAGGCTGGGAAGGAAGCGCGTGGCTGCGCGGTAGCCGCGCGTTTCTGAGCATTTCTGAGCCCTGCTCAACGGCGCGCCCGCTATCGCCCCTCCGTTTGTTGAGTTCAGGATGACCTTTGCATGAATAAAGTCAAATAGGATTAAGGCAGGAATTTTCAACAATGGGGAAAGAGCAACAGATGTAGCCGACTTTGAACGTGGGAGGATTGTTGATGCACGGTTGCCTAAAGGGAGTGTCTGTGGTGACAAAAAAGAGGGAGGGAGGGGGGGAAACCCAACAATTTCCTAAAATGTTAACCACCTAAAAGAAAAGAAAATAAATAGAAAACAATCCAAAGGAACTGAGTGATTCTGGTTTTTCTTGGCATCAAGCTGAAGGCAGGGGTTTTTGATTCACTGCCTCCTTTTAAATCTGTTTGTTTCTATTCTTTCAGCAGAACTCTGTTCTCTGCAACTGTCACTGTATGAGCTGTCTGAGGGGTTTGTGGCATGCACCAGATTTTTAGATGCACATTTTTTCTGAGTTGTTTCAAGGAAAACAAAAATTGAGTGTACTGGAAAAAAAAGAGATGTTGTTTTGGTAGAGAATCAGCCATTTGAATACAAAATCCAGATCCTGCTAATATTTTATGGCTTGATTTGTCCTGTGCAGAAGCATATAGATGCATCTCAAGTGAGTACAGTGCAGGCACTCTGTACAGACACTGCTAATAAAGGGGAAAAAAAGTTAAAAATACATTTAAAGCAAGAACTCTTTCTGATACAATTTAAGTAGTTTTATGTCATTAGATATACCAAATTTGTTTTTCTCTCAATAAAAAGAGGACATGCAAATGTATTTTGCTTTACTTAGTTTCATTATGGATGAGAGCTGTTTTGCAGTTTAGCAGGTAATTGTGTTAACTCCTGAATGATACTTCACAGTTTGTAGTAATGAGTAATGCACAGAATTTAGATGTCGTTCATATGTCTAATTCAGACAGATCAGCTTTGAAAGGCATGTGTAGGAAAAGCTTTTAAAGTGTGAATGAAATCATGTGCTCCAGCTCAATGAAAGGGATTTAAAGGAGCTAGCTAGAAACCAAAGCCATTAAGGAAATCACCCTGTAAATGTTACGAAAAATATTGGTGAGCTTAATATATGAGCTCAACTTGAATATTTAAAAGCTTGATTAAACACTCGCTGATTAAATGCTTACACCACTTTGAAGTGTTGAGAGGGCAGTCTCTCACAGGGGGAAAATCATTTGGATTCAGAGGATGTAGCATGGTGAAACATCTTCTAATACATCTTATCCTGCCTCTCCCTGTATTCCCTTAGAGCAGAGTGCTGGGCTGAGCTGTGCCTGATGCTGTGCCACAGGGTACTCAGGAGCTGTAACATGCCTGCCACCCCCAAAATAAGGAGTATTTCAACAAACACAAGCAAGCAAACAAACACCCCCTCCCTCCAAACACAAATAAAACCAANTTTTTTTTTTTTTACCTTGGTAAACATCCTGTGGTGTTTAATTTTGAGACTAGGAGCAACTTCCTGTGCATGCCTGGCACCTTCAGCACCGAGAGCAGATCCCTGTTGCTTGTGTGGCATGGTTGAATGCCCACTGTGGCTGCTGAAATTTTTTCCTTTATTTCCCTGTGGGGCCCAAGACTGAGCTCACAGATGTGTACACAACTGCTCAGACTGTGCCTGCACAGCTGGGGGAGAGGCTGTCACAGCAGAACCAGAGAAATACATTTTGAAAGAACTTTTGGATGCTGGCTGTTACATGCCTGGATTTTTGTAAGCATCCTTGAGACTTAGTGCAGGGTCCACTGAAGGTGAGGAGAAGTTGAGGTCCTTTAGTTGCCCCCTTCTCTCCCTAAGTAAACTGAAGAAAGACTTTTAGAAGTGGTAAACTGACTGAAATTTTAGGGTTTTTTTTTTTCCTTTACATTGTCAGTGGGAAAGAAAGCTTGTAGAGAGGACTGTTCTGAAAGTTTTGTCTTAATCCTTACTATTTCTTTTAGTTACTGCTAATAAATTTCTCTTTATACCCTTTTAAAGTTTTGAGCCTGCTTTAGCTTTCACCTAATCCTACCTCACAGCAAGAAGTGCACTAGTAATGAGCCAACACAAAAACCACCACACTCAGTAGTGTGTTAGCCATGAAAATTTTGAAATTAGAGAATTCTCAATTAACAAACCAAAACCAGTACACTCAGTTATGTTCCAGAGCAGTGAAATCTTTCCACCCAAGGTTCCACGAGTGTGAGCTGGGCAGGTTAGAGTTGTTTTTAACCCTTTAGCTGTCTTTTGTATGTTGGAAGGGTGAGCCACAAGGAAGGGGGCAGTCTCTTTTTCTTTGGTAGGCCAGCTAAAATCTTCATCCTCCCTCACTTCATCAACACCTTTGAGACAAGGAGCTGTAATCCTAAAACCTTGCAGGGGTCATCTTTCTTGTCTTGTTTCTGCAGATACATCCTTAGATTCCAACTCAGCCAAACAACCTTTAAAATATCCTGAAATGTTATACCACCATAAATAATTATAAATAAAAAGTGTTCTATTTTTCTATATTTTTTTCCAATTAGCTGCCTCATATTTTATGCTTCTGGAACATAAAGTAATTTTTACTTAAAAAACACGTAGAATGTGTTTCTGTTACTTCAAGCAAGTTTGGGGTGTTTTTTATATATTGAGAGAATTATAGCTCAGTATATTGAGATATATTTTCTTTCTGTGTTTATATATACATACAAAGCTATATATATGTTATATGTATACCTTTATGACAATATACAAATATTGTATGCAGATTTACCTTTATATATAACAAATACATGTTTATTATCTACATTCAAGCTTTCTAGAAGGTGGATTCAGACACCCTACAGCTGACTTAACAGATCATAATTCAAGTGTTTTGTTCTAGAATCTGCTTCATAACTCAACCATATTCCATAACACCACGAGCCCTTTCCTTAACATCCCCCAAGTGCTCTCAGGAACTCTGTGAAAAGCTTTGTTTTTAGCAGTGTAAAGCAGTGCTGCGGAATTGATGCTTTCCCAAAGAGCCCTCCTGGCCCTCTGTGCCATTGGTAACTCATCTGTCATGGATGTCCCTGGCAGCAGTGGCTCAGTGACACCCTGGGATTCAATCTTTTATTGAGATGTGGCTGTGTGGATCAGACCCCAATCAATAGGCTGACATAGAAAAAACAACAGCAAACCAAATGCTGTTGCAATGCTCAACGTGGTTATAACTGTAACCACGACAAAAAAGTAAGAAAAAATTGCTTTTGAGGGGTTTTCAGGGAAGGAATTTTCTCTGCAAGTTCATTTAACTGTTTTTGCATTTCTTTATAGCAGCAAGATTAGGCTCTTATTAAAAAGATGTTTGGGGTTTTGCCTGCTAGAATTAGGTTTCCTTTTAGGACAGTATCTTTTTTTTGTGTTCACATACTTCTTACTATTGTTTTCAAATGTAGGACCAGAATGTGGCATAGGGTGTGAGTAATAGGGAATAATTCCATTGAGAGCCTCCCCATTTATAAAATGTTGTTCCATTTCTGGTCTCCTTTCACAACCTTTAAGCATTTAAAGAGTCATAGAACTCATACAAGGCATGGCACATTATGGGGTTTGCTTCAGAGCACTTCCATCTCTTTTGGAAAGGGGTTTCCTTCCTTTTTTGGAGGAAGCCAGTAGTGTGGCTAGTCCCTAGACAAATGAAATGTATTGCTCTGGATTTTGGGTCTTGTGTGGGTTTCTGTGTTTTGAGGTTTTTTTGAGCATCAAGTGTAATTGGTCTTTCATCACCTCAGTCTCACTTTCTCTGACAGTTGCTCTGCCAGCACTTCATGCCCAATACAGAAAAAAAAGAATAAAGAAAGCCAGATCATGCAGTGTGCCTATTTTCTGACCAGATATTAGCAATTTCACATCCTTAAAAGTCCTTAACTTTGTCCTTGCTTCTGTCCCTGCATGACTGAGGGACTCTGTGTGGATCCTCAAACAGGTGATCTTAAATGACACTGGGAAATGCATATCTGCTTGGAACTATTTGAGAAATAGATTCACATTTAAAAAAAAAAAGTTAAAAATGGGTTATTTACATACTTACTGAGCAAAAAGAGAGTAAGAGTGATCGAATCCTACTGAAGTCTTGTTTTTTGTCCTTCTCAACTTAGAGGATTCTTTTAAAAACTGGTGATGAATTTGGCTGTGAGTTGTAGGTTTGGATTCCATAAGAATTGACCTCTTTTTGTAGTCAATTACAAATATGTTTTCTTCCTCTGTCTGGTTTAGGACATAAAATACCTCTGTGGTGTTCCATAACTTGGTGACAGAGATAGCATTCCTTAATCTGCATGGAGCATCTTGGTTTGACTTCTGCTCTGAAGAGCCTTCTAAATAGCCAGGCTCTGCCAGCTGCAAAAGAGATTTTGGGAGGCCAGTGAGACCCATCTTGCCTATCTAAACTCTTTTTGAGAGTCCAGTGCCCTCCCCTCCCTGCTTCCTCCCTAGAAGAAGGGATTGTTAAGTACCAGCACCTAACACTGCCAGGGTTTTATGAACAGGAGAAAACAAAAGTAATTGCTAAATGACTTTTAAGTATTTACATGTGGTAAAGAAAAAAAACTTAGGTGAATGTAACTCATTGAGAAGCTAAACTGTGACTGAAGCAGTGTGCACACTATGTATTTATCTACTTGTCATTCTCCCACTAGAGCTTCAGCACTTCTGTTTGAGTACTCTGTAAGTTTTATTGTAACTGTAGGAAAAAGCTGCTCTTTGAACTCCCCTCCTGTACAGCTTTAAAGGTAAGGTAGGTGTTAATCAAATGATGTTGCTGTGCTTGTTTGCCAGTCATGTCTTGGCTGATGCTTCTGCTGCTGAGTGTTGCCTAGAAGTGTGAAAAGCTTGTGTTTTTAAGATGATGGGTCCTACCCTTTAAATAATTTTTAGAAGCTCATGTGACTTGGAACTAATGCTCAGCATTAGAACAAACTTTGTGGATGCCACTGGAAGCTTATTTAGAGCAGTTGGCTTTTATAAATTTACCAGAGTTTGGAAATTGCAGCTAGTTTGCTGTGTTACCAGAGCTCTCCCTTTACATTAACTTTCTCTCCCCTTTATTATCCCCATTTCAAAGACTGCCATAATCATTTAATCTCTCGTTATGCAATTAGATATGTTGCTACACATTTATTAGCAAACTTACTGTCAGACTAGTAGTAATGCTCTAATTTACACTTCCCAAAGCATGGAAATTCCTGTGTAGGAATGCAGGCTCCCTTCTTTTCCCTCCTCCACCTATCCCGAGGTGCTTGTGCAGTGAAAAGTATTGCAGGAGACTTGAGATGGGTGAGTGATAAGTGCTCTAGGTGTTGTAACAGCTGGACATGATCAGACACGTTACAGGTGATGTTTGGGGCTGGAGTGTGACTTTTCTGCATTGGTGCTGCCTGAACATTTACCCTGGGTAGCTCCTTTGGGCTTCTCTGATAAATCTCATCTCCCTGTGCAAAAAGGAGCAGTTGATACCTTCCCCTGGTGCTCCTTCTAATAACTGAAGTCTTCTGGTGCAGCCCTTCTGCCCAGGTGTTTCCCAGTTCTGCCTGCAGATGAGTGCTTGGAATCACAAGCAGCTCACACCCAGCACATTAATCATCACATCATCTGGGGACCAGGAGAGAACCTGGCAGGAATGCTTCATTTTAGTTAACACACCACAGAAACTAAGCCCAAAAGGCGCTTGAAATGTAGCACTTGCTCCCGTTTGTGGAAGCTCAAAAGGCAAAACTCCTCTTAAGGGTTTTAATCCAATGAGCATTAATGTGCTGGGGATCCAGTGATGTCATCTGCCTGTCACTGGGAGTTAATGACAGTTAATGCATGGATTAATGATTGGAGCAATGTTGAAAGACCAGGGAGTCATGAATCTGTATCTCTGATACTGCCTGAGAAATACAGGCTCCAGTCAGAAATGCCTGTGGAGTTGTCTGTTCAGGAAAACCCATCAGGCCATTATCTGGGTCCTGTACAGGTGTAATAGTACCTGCTAAAAACCCTGTCTGGTCTTCACATCACCCTCTTGTAGCAGTTCCCTTCTTTTCTCTCTCAGCTTGGAATACTCCATGTACATACGAGCTGCAAAATTTATTCCTCGAAGCTGAAATCAGCATTTTGTCTCAAATCTTTTAATATTACAATATTTGCAGTGTAATGTTTTGCTCGAAGTGTTTATTTTTTTTCTTCAGGGAATTTAAACCAAGGAAAAAGAAAAAGCTGCTGAACAAATTCTGTAGTTCCAAATATCAAGCTAATTTTTAAAATGTTAACGTAAGTATTATATGGAATTAATGAAAAAAGCTGTCTCTGTGGACAGTGCACTAATACTGAATTCAAAATTTTCTGGAGTAGATCCTAGGGATCATGTAGGAGTTTTACATGTGTTAAAAAAAATGAAACCCAGAAGATCTCACTGCTGTGCTTTGCTGTAACACCCCTGGAACGTGGCTAACGCCCAATTACTGCATGCTTAGACTTGGATGGGAATTACAATTGAGCTGTAAAATATTTTGACAGTTTCCAACTGTTGTGTGGTTATTAGCCAGGCATCATAAGAGAATGAAATACAGTGATTTGATCAGGTTTGTATCACGATCTGCTTAAACAAGGACTTTCAACATAAACATGGAGTGTAAAGTGTTAATCAGAGGCAGTGTTTAATTATTAGCAGCTTTTCTTGAGTTCTGCAGGAGAGAATTCCTCTCTCCCAAAGATTTTGATTTCTTAAATGAGACTTGCCATACCTTTGTGCTTCAGCTTTTCATTTACAAGCTTTTACTTGTTGAGTGCTAAAAGCATAACCACACCAAATTTAATTTGTCGCATGAAAATTGTGTGTGTATTTTTCAAGAGGATAGATTTGACAGTGTTGAAGCTAGAAAAGCTTGTGTTAATTACATATTATAAAACAAAAAGGATGTTTTCATTTAACATGTATTTCTCCTTTTAGCTGAACAAGTCCTAGCAATTAGCAAATTTGAATAATGTAAGCATTCCTGGAAAAATATATGTTAAGCCAAGTGGCACTTGAATTGCTGTTACTTTTACATGTATTTTTATTTTGAAATGAAACTATTAAAGCAAAAATATTCAAACTGCATGCAAATTAAGCTCCAGATTGTGCTAGTCTTGTTATGTTCATTAAGCCATTGAATCCTTGAGTAGTGGCTGTTATTCCATGGGGACTATTCACAGAATAAGGTACTATTCAGAGAGGTAAAGATAACAATCTGCCTTCACACTGCTTAAATAATGCTCATTCTGTTGGGCGGCTAAAGCAAGAATATTCAAGCCTGTCATTCCTTAATTTTTCACTTGCCTTATTTAGTAATGCTTTTTTGTTTTCTATGTTGTTTATGAATGGTGCTTGAGAGGGAAGCATTCTGTTTCTGGTAGAGAAGGCTTTTTCAAGTGTTGCCATCCTGTTTTTTCTTTAAAAGCCCCTCTCAGGTAATCTTTGTCTCTCAGTCCAGTCTGTGGCTGGGAGCTGATTTGGTCACCAGTACTGTTTGCCTGAACACCTCATTTCACCCAGCTGTAACTGGTGGGGTTTCTCTGACTCTTGTCCTGGGTTTGACCCGAGCTCTCACCTTGCAGATGACAAAACCTTTCTAATGTATCCTGGATTTTAAAGTGTGGAAATGTGCTGACTGGGAGAGAGCTTTCCTCTCTGGCAGTCCTCAGGAGTGCTGGGGTTGTAGTCAAGAGCCAGTCTCTAAACAGCTGAGGGAGTTGTGAGCTGTACAACTGTGCAGTTTCTCATTTGGAGAGTTGTCCAGAGTGGCTGTTGAACTTCCTGTGTGTTCTGCTAGCTGTGTGCCAGCAAAAAAAAGCAAAATACTCTGTGCTTTGCAAGGAGATCTGATCAACACAGGGGAATTGCTGCACGAGTTGCTCATGGAACAAATAATATCAGGACCTCCACCCTAGGGTTAATGTTTAAAATAGGAAATGGACAGTTTTTTGGTGGGGGATTGAGCCAAGAGGCCAGTCTGTTGCTTGGTGGGAATGAGGGCTTTTCCAGCTTGTTCCCTGTGCTGCCAGAGCATGGAAGGAAGCTCTGGCAGGCTCCTAGAGGTAAGAGACACAGAGAATGTTGGTCTGAAGCACATCCAGAAGATCACTGGGTCTTCCTACTTGCACAAAGGCCAAATTCTCCTTTACAGAATGAAAGATTTGTTGTTAAACAGTAATGAAACATCCATGGCCTTTCCAGGGAGTCCTGAGTGCTTCGTTGTACTGAATTATGGATTGCTGCTCCTGATGCCTGACCTCCAGCAACTAAAGCCTGTAAATTTGTTTTGGTAAACACTGGTGTGGGGGTCAAAGAGTTTGCTTTCTTCTTTGGAGTTTCACATGCCTCATGTCTTACCATGTTACTTTCCTCTATTGTTTTTTGGTACCATAAATGACCTAAATGTGCTCCAGTTTTCTTCATGCTTTTTCCTCCCCACCCCCCCCACCCCCATATTTCTTTGGGCTCATATTCCTTACATTCTGCATCAGGGAAAACTGACTGTGAAATTTGTGATGTGGTTTTTTTTTTGATGCTAAGTGGAGTGAAAGAGGCAGTCTGTCTTGCAAACTTCATTCCTGTCTGTACATCTCAGTACAGTGTTTGTCTTTTTCACAACAACCTGATGTTGTTGACTTTGTGTTCAGCTTGAATAGACTGTTTCCCCATGTCCTTTTGTGAAGAGCTGTTACCTAACCAGTTCTTTCTTATCCTGCTTTTATGTAAATGATTACTCCTTCCTATGTTTCCCTTGTACCTATTGAATTTCATACTGCTTTTTTCAGAACTTTACTCCTTTTTATGTGGTTGGAGTTCTTCTAGTGCCTTCAATGTCCATCTCAGCTTCTTGTCCAGTGCATCATTCACCTTCCTAATTCAGACTTTCAGAAATAGTCTTGCACAACCCCATTTTAATGCAATATTCCAATAATCACTTAAAACTAGTCTTGGATATAGTTTTCCAGCCTGTTTTGCACCTATGTGGGTCTCATTAAGGCTCTGCTTTCCATGCTTCCTTATGAGAGCATCTTGAAGGACAATTAAAAGAGCTCAGCTATGTCTGTAATCTGTTATTTGATGCTTCTCTACGCCCTACTTCCCTCTTGTAGAAGGAACTTGGATTGCTAGTCATGATTTGTTGACAACAAATTGTTTGTTGCTTGTCTTCTTTTAACTTCCAACTGCTAAGAAGTACCTTAATTATTTGTTCCACCTCTTTTTCATTTGCTTGTCTGCATTCTTGCTATTTGTCCTTTTTCTTATGCATTTAAGGACTAGAAGGAAATGTAGGCTTTTCCCACTCTTCTAGTATTGTCCCCTGTGTTCAAGTTTCCAAACTGACCATTCATTTCAGATGTTGTTTCATATTGGTTCTTCCAGGACTTTAGGATTACATTAAATGCGTTCAGCTGATGTGAAAGCTTCTGGCTTATCTAAGCTGTTTCCACATGGGGCTGAAACCTGACCTTTCTGTGTCTGTATGAGTAATGCAAGTCTCCAACTTCCATCTGATTCCTAGAATAAAGTACTGAGCATTTCAGCTGTCTCCTCATCACCTGTGGACAGCTTCTCCTTACCACTGAGGAGGGAGGCAATACTTCTGTTAATCTCCATTTTGTGATTGTTTACGTAGAGTCAGCTGCCCATGCTGCAGTTTATGGAGGCAAAAACTTGTTTCCATTAAGTTCTCATTTATCTTTGCTGTCCTCAGGAGCTTTAAGAATATCCATCTTTATGCCTGGTGCCAGCACCTCATGAATACTAGCCCCTCATGCAGGATTGTAAAATATACTGATTTTATTACCACTGCCAGCCAAGAGGTGTAGCATGGCCTTCAGAGGTACTGTGACATCAATACCAGGCTTAAAAATACCGAGTGCTCTAAGTACACCCAAACAGAGATTGTTTTCCTTTGTTACTGCAATGCCTGCACAAAGCTGGCATCTGTGTTGTGTTCTCAAATATTTAAAACGAAGATTTCTCATAGGTAAAGGCTAATGCTTCCATAAATCTGCCAATGGTTGGTCATTAATATAAATGATGCAGTAGATTTACAAAATAGGTAACTGTAAAGTTCTGAGCAATGTCACCTTAATTGAGCCAACATCAGAAGGTTGCCTGGAAAAACCATGTCTGTTGAAATGTTCAGAAGAGTGGGATAATGACTTGTGTTTATTTAATGGCTCTGTCAAAAAAAATTCCTGCAAAAGCAACAAGAGTTCACTGTTTTTAGGAAGAATTGGCAGCGACTCTCATTTTTAGTTTGCCTTGTGCTTTCTTTTAGAAGAGATTCTTGTGACCTTTTCTGACAAGCTCTAACACTTCCATTGTTTGCTGCAGGCCTTTGAAATGTGGCAGAGATAGCCTTGGGCCCAGGGAGGTGCGTTTTGCTAGTTCAGTTCACATTTAACAAAGTTAAAAGCTTTGAAAATTGCTATTCCTCATCTGTGGTTTAAGTTGCTTAATTCTGGCAACCTGCCCAAAACCCTGAACTGTTCCCATCGTGGCAGAGAGCCAGGGATTGTGAACCAGCAGCATCCTGGTAGCTCATCTGGGCTTCCAGCACAGATGACATGAGAGCAGAGCCTTCAGCCACCGGGACAGCTGGAGGAAGGAAGGTGGACACAAGGAAAGTGCCTGTCTTCTGAGAGCAGAGAAATGAGGCCCCGTCCCTGCATGTCTTCCCTTCATACTGTTCCATTATAAACACACTCATCAGAGAGCGAGCCCCCGTGCTCGCTTCTGCCTAATGGCACCAGTGACGCGCCTTGTCTTGAGATTTTTAATTGAAAACACGGCGTTCAAGACAAAGCCACTGCGACCTCGGGGAAGAGAAGCTAGGTGAGCCTCGGCCAATCCCTTTTTAATAGTTCAGTCTGAGGAAGAGATGGCTGTAACTTTTTTCCTGGCTGTACTGACCATCGGGTGAATTACTTCCGCGTAAGTGACCGGTTCATTATGTTGTCTGAGATTTGTTTCCCTATTACCAGTTCATTAACATAATCTTCTCCGTGCAATTAGCTAATAAATTTAGGGCTTCTCAGCCTGGTGAGGTAGTCCTGTTCTTGTGTGCTGAGGACATCCACGGGGGAGGTTGTCATCTGGAAATAAATGGTCCGTCTTGCTCTTAATTGATTGCCATGAGCAGACAGCCTCGTGTCCCGTTGCGCAAGCGAGGCAATTGTCCAGCAGCTGATGTGTTGTGGATTTTGGTTCTGAAGGTTTAGAGTTCAGTTCTGAATTCTTGGCTTCTTTCATCCTTTTAATCCCTGACAATGAAAACCGAACCAAAACCCTGAAAGACTCGGCTAAGGAAATGTTACTTGGTTACCAGACAAAGTGAAAGGCAAAAGGAGGCTACCAGATAACTACAAAAGTTACAAAATGAAGTACTTAGCAGTAGCCTTTGCTGCTGCAGTCTCTCCCATCTTTGTGCACGGGATGCCTGTAGGTTATGTACATGTGCACATTTCAATGGTATGATCACATGCTGTAATTTTCTGCCAGACCACTTCCTCGGTGCTCAGAGTGAGCGTAACCAGAGGCAGCTGTCTGCAGGCTTGCTGTCCTTGCTTTGCCCAGGCAGGGCTTGGAAAAGCTCTTTCCAGGCTCCTGGCCATCAGAGGATATAACAGGCAGCTGAAAACCCTTTTGCATTAAATAATCAGACCTGCTTGACCAAGGGCTGACTTGGGGTGTGTCCCAAGGATTTCATCTTCCTCCTCACCCTGTTCAAACGGGAGAGCATCGTGTCAGCTCAGATGTCTGAATGTTGGGTTTTGACTGAACATGGGCTGCTTTGGTTGTGCCAGAATTAAACCTGTAAAATGATAAGCAATTAAAAGCTCATGCCTAAGGCTTTTGAGATAAAAGTTTATATTTTATTGCATATCCACATTAGCTGTGGGCACAATCAGAAGAGTGAGGAAGGTGAAGTTTTAAGATGTCTGCTGCTGATGAAACCTGAATGCTTGTTATTAATCATATATAGGAAATAAATTCAGTGGATCTGTAACTTGTGTCCAGCAGCTGGGTTTTCATATCTCCCTCATTTTTAGGGACAGTAGGAACCAGAGACATGTTCCACCATGCAAATAGAGAGCACAAAGTTAAAGAATGTACTCCTAAACAGATAATTTTTTTTTATCAGAGTAACAGAATAACAGAACTAACATTTCTTTCTAGGAAATGTGTATTTTCCAACACATGCATGATCTTCCCTTACTAGAAGCAAAGAGCAATGTCACTTGTATTTTGATGTGTCACTGAACTGTAATCTTATGGTGACCTGCTATGTAAAAAATGCCTAACTACCCTAAGTAAAGAGCATCTCAGCATGACTGGGTTGTGAGGATTTTATCTCCATTTTTGGAATTAAACAGAAAGCTGTTCTATTCTGTCTTTGCAGACTCTTGCCATGTTGTATTTGATATTCCTGATACTAGTAAAAACCACTTCTTGACTTAGGCCCAGACTGTTCCACAGAATAAAAAAACTGAATGCATGTTAGACACATACAGACCTTGCCAAAGACATAAATTCTATTAAATGAGCCATATTCAAATTCTGACACTCCCAGGCTAATGGGACATTCCTATGGATGAAGTCCTGTGTTGTTTAAAAAAAAATTAGAATATAATTTTGAGGATATAAAATTATCTATTTGACTGAAATGTATTTGGTGTTTTGTTTCTATTGTACCTTTATACAGCTTTTCAGACTTTTTGTTCAGCTGAGTTTCCTGGACAACTTCTACATCCAGCCCCATGCTGCACATTTTCACTCACCTACTTGGGCCTTACTTTCATTTACCTTACCTTGCATTTTAATGGTTGCACAATTTCCAGTGAGCCCAGACAGCATCATGGTTTTGATAGGGGTATGGGAAAACCCCTTTTATTTTGCTCGGTGAAATAAGTTAGAGGTCAGTGTCTGTACTTGCCTCTTGAGGGGAAAAAAACTTGCTTGTTCATTGTTTGTAGGTCTTCCCTGTTCTGACTTTCGGCCCAATCTCAAGCTGAGCTTCCTCTCCTGCAGTTAATTCCCAGTCCTGGGTTGTTGTCTCAGCTCCTTTCCTCTTCTAGGAGTTGTGTTCGTTAATATAAAACTCAAACCACGTAAGTCTTCCACCTAGATTACAAATTATTTTTTTTTCCCTTATTCCTCTCAGCATCTTTCTCTTCTGGGCTTCAACACTGTTGCTTTCTTTAAACACCTCTGCCCCCATGCAGCCTGTCTACAAGCCCTTGAGGTGCTCAGGCTGAGTCCCTGGAGTCCATCGTGGCTGTGTCACAGCCCCGTGTTCTCATCACAGTTCCAGCCTTGGTTTTCTTCTCCAAGTGCTGGTCTGTGTGTCAGAGATGCAGAGATACAGAAATTTTCTGTAAATAGGAGATTTCTGACTGGCCTACTGTAGTTTTCTGACCCATGCACAGAAATGAAGCTTTATTTCTTCTCTCTTGGCCAGATCATCTGATAAGCAGCCTTTAAGGGCCTTCACAGTAGAAGTAAAACAGGGTCAGCTTTACAAGACCCAAGGAAGGACAGCTTTTGAGAAAGTTTGAGACATAGTCATTCATGTAAGAGAAAAGGGCAAATTTTAACTGGAATTTTCCATAGCTTTTTCAATTTTGCCTTTATTTCCAGAAAGAGTAAAGATACTATTTCTTACAATGCCAAAGTCCAGCAAATGTAAGGAAAACATTTAAGAAAATATCCAGGTGTTAGGGATAGAGGATTTACTGGTTCAGCCACAGATGAGCCCTCACTCTGCCTGCTGCTGGGCTCCTCACAGCAGCAAAACCAACTCTTTGAATATTTTCAAGTGTGGGGATGCAGCCTTGATTCTTGAAGCTGTTGTCCTCTTGTTAGCGTAGGGTAATGGTCTGGTGGGATAATCTCCAAGAGAAAAGATGCATACACTATGAAGCATATTAACTGAGCTTCCAGAATGTGTAAAAAGAAGAATAAGAGACTTCAGTGCTTTTGTTGAGTGTGAAACGAAGATATCCTGGAGCCAGTGCTGACTCCAGCTGATAAATCCATCCCCATGCTGCTGCCTCCAGATCTGAGGTCCCTGTGAGGGACCAGCTCTGGAACCTCTGGGCTGGGCAGCACCAGTGCTGGTAGATTTTAGATTCCATAACCTGTTGATCAGTGGGCAGCTCTGGCAATCTGCTGTGGATCCCTGGGGCTTTTTAGTGGCATTTACAGCTGAGTTTGGGCTTTTGAGCTCAAAAAGGCAAGTCGTGGCTGCTGTGGCGTTCAGGAGAATTGTGTGGTCAGTGCTAAAAAAGAATGATGTAAGAAAAAGGTTATTAAATTTTAATTTAATCTGATTAGTTCCTACTAATCATGTGGGGGAAATACATGCTAGAAGTAGGTACTCTGTAGTAATTGTGTTGCACCAAGCCAGTAATTAATATGCCCAACGTGCAAATATTGAAAGAAAAGGTTTTGCATAATGGTTTTTCACACACACACACCCAAAAAAGAAACTAAAACGTTTGTTAACTCCTCTGAAGGCATGTCAAGTGCTCACACACAGTCCTGCCTTTACCTCTGTATTTCCATTGTGTCTGGAGTTGAATGCTTTTATCATAGATTAAATAATGAAAGCTTTGATGCAGGTGGTGATTAGGAGCATGACATTGTCCTAGCATTAACTTCACCTGTATCAAAAAAACATGGCCTAAGAAGTGTGGAAAGAAAACCTTACACCATTTCTGCTTTATCAGGTAAGAGAAGAGAAAACTGTGTGTCTTACACACATCATGCACGTCCTAAATCTTCCACAGTCTGGAAAAAGTGCTTTTAGAAAATCTAACCTAAGTGGAAAGACAAGCACAGAAAAAAGCTTCAGCCTAAATATGGATTTTCAAGGAATTGCAGTCCATGTTTTTAAACACTGATAATGTTAAAATATTTTTTAATAAAGTGTGAAATTCTGCTAAATTTTTTGTTTTAATACCTTTATATTTCCTTCTGTAAAACCTGGTTTTAAATTCAGTTACATCATCAGTTTGTTAGATAAGTAATTAAAGTAAAGTAATTTAAATGTCAATATTGCCTAAGGCAATTTCAGAGTTAACCAGCAAGCATTTAGGTGGTGACTGAAAAATTTACCATTTTATTGAGAGTTTCAGCAACAAGTATTGAGCCTTTATCATTAACATTTAATATATCTGGTAAGTAGTGCTCTGTGATTTGAAGAAGTAGCTTTTTGCATTAATAATTGGTTAAAATATCACCTTTCCACTATTTGATAATACTATTTTTATTATTTTCTCTCAGTAGTGCTATTTCCACATATGTAACTTCTAATTGCAAATATATTTTAACATAGCACCTTAAATTTGAGGTCAGTGATTAGTTACTGGTTTTGCTTCAAGTTGTAAAGAAAACAAGAGAAAAAATCATCTTAATTACTTCACTGAATATGGAATAACAGTCTGGCAGCTTCTCTGTGGTATTTGTTTCTCTGATTAAAATCTTGCACATGGTAAAGTTTATAATTCATTGCTGCTTTTCCTTCCCTATTTTGTATATCCCTGTTAAAGCTGTTAATTCAGTGTATTTGGAGATATTTGTCTCGTTGTTAATGGATTTGTTCATGCTGATTTGAATCGTTGACAGGATTACAAAACATAAGCACTTTCTAACAAGTTATTTTGTACATATGATGTGGTATTTAAAAAAAAACACCTCAGCAAGGTATATACCTTTTGCACTTTGTAAATGACTTACCAGTGCTGCTGTCTGGTGAGGAGGTGGTGTGTTTATGCAACACCCTTTTAGGGCTGATTGAGACAGTAAATGAAAAATTACTTCCCCAGCTCTGTGCATTTTTTTTCCCTCTCCCCAGAAGCAGTGAAAAACAAACGAGTTGATAGCAGCTAATTGCTGAGCACTGACAGGCTTCAGTCAAGGGGGGGCATCGTTGGTCTTTCACAAATAGACAATAAATCGAAATCCATTTGACCATAAACTTAAGTGGCTGTGATATAGTAAATTGCCTACTCTTAATTTGGTAACTCTCCAGCTCTAAAGTGCATCGAGAGCTTGTTTGTTTTGTATATATGCTTTTAATTATATTACATTGAAGGAATAGGGGGTCTCAGTTCTTTCACTGTAATTCAAATGTGGGATTTGCATCAGTCACGTTCTTTCTGCCTGTTTGATTAGGTCTAAGAAGTTTTTAAAGTGACAGTATTTTTCTAGGGAAAGAAGTACGTATGTCTTGAAAACATCTGCTGCAATCAGCATGCTGAATTTGAGGAGCAGTGCATAGTCTGACAAATGCCAAATGCCTGAAGTGTTCTGTTTTATTTCTTGGTTTATGCCCACAAAAATGTTACTAAAAGGGTCCAAATAACTCTTTTGGAAATGGTCGTTACTAGCTAATGATGATCTAATGGTTGTTAGCTAATGACACTTGTTAGAAACCCTCTTGATAGCAGTTTTCCCCCGGAATTCCTTTTCCATGTAGAAAAGCTGAAG
Source organism: Dicaeum eximium (assembly GCA_013396995.1). NCBI lineage: Eukaryota > Metazoa > Chordata > Aves > Passeriformes > Dicaeidae > Dicaeum > Dicaeum eximium. The sequence continues at coordinate 952,814 of VWZP01000141.1, read as the reverse complement.
GCTGGAAGAGGCAGCTCTTCGGGTACGGTTGGAAGTGGCTGCTCAGAAACACGGTGCCATAATTACCTTTATGCAATTACCTTCATGCATAATTACCTTTATGTGCCTCTCCCTGGCACAGAAAGAGCACCAAGAGCTGTCTCTGGAGCCTGTACCAGAGGAATCCATCAATCCTATGACTTTGATTGTGGAAGGGCTCGTGGGGATGATTTTTTCCATGGCTGCTTCTGGGAAGTGTTTTCAAGGCTGTGTATCAGGGGCTGTGTTTCAGCACGGGTGTTTCCACTGGTACAATTCTTGGCCTCTTCCCCTGTGTGGATCTGGAATCCTGTATATCTGCATCCTTGGGAGACAAGTGCCTAAGGCAACAACTGTAGATAATGACTCGATTTGTGTCTTTTGCGAGTTACAGGCATTGTCAGCTGACAGCTGTGAAGGACCTAAACTCACATCAAAGGATACAGATCATCTAGTTAGGTCAATTAATGTTAATTCTCATCTTCCATTAAATTCTTTTATCTTCTCTCCTTTTCTTTTTTTTCTTTTTTTTTTTTTCCAGCCAAGCCCAATACCGAGTCCTGTTTTGGGGAGAAAGCCAAATGCTAGTCAGTCATTGCTGGTGTGGTGCAAAGAAGTTACAAAAAACTATAGGGGAGTGAAAATCACCAATTTTACCACATCGTGGAGAAATGGTTTATCCTTTTGTGCAATATTACATCACTTTAGACCAGACCTAATGTAAGTTCTATGCTCTTTGCCTGAATAAGCTAACTCTCATAGAAATAGTGAAATCTTTTTAACTTGAAAATTTAATACCAGTGCATTTTAGGTGCTGAGCTGTTCTCACCCTTTGCTTACAAGCAGGGAACCGTCCTTTCTAAGAAACCAGTTTTATGAATTCTCAAACTTTGTGCCCTCTCTGCTCTCCCTCGTTGCATAAACAATGATTTCTCCCCTCTCTGTGATTTGTTTTTCTTCTTCTTAATCTTATACGAAGAACTGACTTCAAGATGATTATGAGAATTGCGCCAGCGTTGAAATGAGATGAGAGGAATAAGCTCTTTGTATGCTGACAAGGACGGATTACCTCCTGGTAAATTTGGTTGTCAAGGCTGGCCTCTAGTCCCTGCCTTAACTTCTTTTTTAGATGGAGAGCTTCAGGCAATGAAACATGTAATCGGTGTTTGTTTATTTATTTATTTATTCATTCATTTAATTTTCCACACTATTAGTTTTGTTGATTGAATTGCTGTGAAATTGCTAGTTTACTGTATGATATTACTGTATGTCGAATTTTTAGATTTAGTTTGTTTTAAGACTGCTGCTTTTATCAAATACTGTACATACCCACTGTGCCATTTTCCCCCTCAGTGACTACAAGTCCCTGAATCCTCAAGATATTAAAGAGAACAACAAAAAGGTAAGAACTGCCGGGAAAAACAAACAAACAACAAAAAACCAACAAAAACAAAACCGTAGCCCCAGTTTTGATTTCACTGTAGGTTTTTATTAATTTTGGGGAAGTGCAGTTGTTTTGTGAGGTGATAACTGCAGCTCACAGAAGGTATCTGGCCTCCTGTGGCTCAAATCGGACGCGTTATCGACTCGAGTTTGCTGTGGTTTAACATTCACTGACAGCACAAGGCTGGCATTGCAGTTTGATATTTGTATGGCCTGCATTAACTGTGGGAGCACTGCAGTTTAATATTAATATTTGTATGGCCTGAATTAACTGTGGGAGCACTGCAGTTTGATATTTGTATTGCCTGCATTAACTGTGGGAGCACTGCAGTTTAATATTTGTATGGGCTGCATTCACTGTGGGAGCACTGCAGTTTAATATTAATATTTGTATGGCCTGCATTAACTGTGGGAGCAGAGGAAGGGCCTGGCCAGCCTTCTGTGGGCACTGCTCTGGCTTTTCCAATCAGCCAGGTAATTAAAAAAACTGAAAATGGAGCTGCTCTTGGGCTGTGGCACACCAGGCTTCCCTTGCTGTTGCTTTAACACTGGGAATTGGGCATGGTTGATGTTGCTTTGATGGTGATTGTTGTATTTTTAAAGATGAGATTTTGCACCTGCTCTTACACTGCATCAACTGAATGAAGTGGTGTGCACGACACACGGGAAGTTTGGGATAAAAGGTGTTGGGATATTACTTTACAAAAAAATTAAATGCTAGCAAAATAGCTCATAGCCTTGTGCTGTGCAACTGTTTTAAAGCACTCTTTGTAGGTGCAAGATGTAAAAAGTTTCTCTGGAAGAAGCAGGAATTCAGTTTGGGTATCACCAGAAGACTGTTTATTTCTGCTCACTGTTTTAGACATGTTACAAGCTTCACTTGGGCCCTAGGGACATGTTTAGAAATTACAATTTTCATGTGAGTCACTGATAATGAAATTGTTCCTGAAGATCATTGGAAAATTATTTTAAGTATCTGCCTTCTTAATGCTGTGATTTTATTTCTATACTGCTTTAAAAGGCACTAGATTTAACTGGGATGAAGGTATAAAAACATACTTTGAATAAATTAACCACGTTCAATATCATATCTACAATCTAGTATTATTTACTTATGTGGAATTTCTGAAAGTGCCTTATTAAAATTAATTTTGTTTATATTTTAGTGTGCCTGCACACTTATGTGTTAAGCAGGGAGTTACTTGTCTTTAATTTAGTACTTAGGTATTATAAATAGTGAAGTATCTCTGAGCTGCTCCTATCTAATGAGTATTTGGCTGAAGATACTTTTTTTTTCATAATAATAGGAGGGCTTATAATGGCCTAAGTGGATTATCTGTGACATCACAGTATTTTCTGTGACCATATGTTTTTGTACTTCAAGTTTCGTTGAAGCGTCTGGCCTAATTAAGCTGGATTATAAAACAGAAAGAAAAGATTATTAATTAAAAATGTTAGCAGTACAGCAGTACGATCCCTCATCTTTTCTTTGTGAAACTGTGGTGGCAAACAGTGAACTTTTTTAGCCTGTCTTCCTACCAGGATGTAGTTCCCAGAGTTGAAGAAATAGTGATTGTTGTTATGGTGCAGTTTTTTTTCCTTTCATCACTTTGGCAGTCTTTGCCTGACAGCTCCACTGAGTATCTCAGTTGCTTCCTGCAGATTTATTTCCTGGTCTCACACAGTTCTGCCAGATAACCCCGTGTGCCCTTGGTTGGAGTGAATGCAGCCCTGCCAACAATGGCTGCCTGGAAATTCCATGCAGATATGTAACACGTGTGACAGGGATTCCTCCTAACCAATTAAAATAACATCTTTGCATGAATAGGATGATTTTCTTTGTCTGAAGCAGCTCTTTTTTCCCTTTATTTTTCTTTTTTTAACGTTTTTCTGCCTCTCCCCAAAAGGAAAACCATAAAGGTTAACCCATAAGAGTGTATCTTTTAGAAGTGCATGACCTTGTTTGTATTTTAATTTAAAAAAAAAAAAAAGAAGAAGAAATCTTGAGATTTCTTAACTGTTTCAGTATAATTAGGGATGGAAATGCACTCTTAGAAAAGGCAGGTCACCAGAGGTTCTTTATAGCACACCCCAGCCACTTGCCAATTGGGTACTGATGCTGAATAAAAAGGGTATTTACCTGTGACATCTGATCTTGGCCAATATGTCAGTGTGTTACAGAGCTGGGAAATGACTGGAATACTGCCTGTGGTGCTTGTGCTGATGGATCCCAATTGATGTCTGTCAATCAGCTTGTCAGTAAATTAAAAAAGAAAAAAACCCAAAAACTTCACTGGGAGATAGATAAATAGGCTTAGTGTCCTGAATATACATATATTTAAAAAATCCCAAACAGCTACTACGTTGGCATCAGTCTGAATTGCAGGGTATGTTTGGTGCACATTGCAAATTCAAATTTCTATCAGGAACAAAAGAGAAACCAGGATTATCTTTGAGATAATGACAAACATTACAGGGATACTTTTCCAGCTGGTCTAAAGAGTTGTGCTTCTACTTAAATCCCAGATATAGCTAACTATCCATATTGCCTTCCTAGTAGTGTTAAACAGCAAATTTGATTTAATATGACACTTTGATTATTATTAAATAATAGTTAAATTTAAAATAATGAAAAATGTATTAAAATTACAGCATACTGGCACTATAGTTCCTTATCAACAATAGAAATATTTTGTGTTGCTAATAACATGTCCTGCACTTTAAAAATATAAACTACTAAACAAGACTTTGGCTGGATCTTCGACAAGGTGAAGGAATGAGAAGTAGAAGGGCACAACAGTATGGTTCTAATAATGAATTTCTGGTTTTAGTTGTTGTTTAGAGAAGCTTGTTTCATTTATCAAGTGGTATATCTTTTGGATGTTCAATTGGCACTTTTAATTTTAATGATGGTCCCCAGTTCTTAGCCATTTCTAACAAATTCCTCGATACATTTGAACTTGAGTGATCATCTTAATAAAATAATCAATTTTTAAAAGGAATCCTTTTAAATTATACATTTAAATAGAAAAATTCAGACTTACAGGGGTAGTATTGAGTCAAAATGGAAAATATTCCTTACCTTCAAGCTGGATTTAATGTTTTTATAATAGGTGTTCATGCTCACCTCTACAATTTGATGCCACAAAGTCATGAGAACATATCAAATTGCATGTGCAGGAGATGCTTGTTGGCATCACTAGAAGCAGAGACAAACATGCAGAGTAATAAATATTTGCAAGAATCGAGGCTGAGTTATGCCTCTTTAACAAAAATAATTTTACTTGGAAAATTTACTCTGTTAATAAAATTTACTCTGTTAATACAAACTAGTTAGAAATACGATGCATTTATAAATATGCTGGAATATCAGGAAGCTCCCAGCTTTTCTATTAGGGAAGGACATCCCATCACATACTCTGCTGTATGGACACATCCAGAACACACAATTGCTATTTCTGGAGCTACTGCCTGTAGAACACTGGCATGCCAATCTGCATATTTAGTGTACTTTGAAAGGAGAGAAGCAAAAATGTGGATGAGAATGAGAGGGAATGGGAAATAAGGTGTCAGGCATCAGCAGGAAATAAGTGTGTTTAATCCCAGGCATCGCCAGAGGAACTGAGCAGCCAACAAAAAGGGATTGCAGCTGTACTGAGAATATCCATCACTCCAAATTCAGTCCTGCTGTGGTGTTACTTCTAAGCAAGTACCTTTCCTGACAATCCTCAGACACTGTCCCAGCCTTCCCATTCTGTAGACCCTGGGAGATGCTAGTGGAATTTAGTTTTATTAGCATATAAATAAGAAATGGGGAGTGTAAAAGGAGTTTAGGCCAAGCCATGTCTATGGGCTTTGGCTGCCCTGGCTGCTGTGCCTGTCCTGAAGTCCTGTCATGCTTCAGATGGCAACTCCTACTGCCTGCAGTGTGGGGTGACAAGTTATTTGTGCCACTGGGCCAGCAGTGACCCACTTGGCAAAGCACATCCTGGCATCACCTCTAGCCACAGACAGCACGGGTGGCTACGTGTTCATGCCCAGCTTTCTGCTGTCCTGTGAGCATCCATCCAGCATTCCTGGCCTCTGCCATGCCTCAGGCTGCCCACCCAAACCCCTGCCCTCCTGCCTGTTCAGTTCCACCCATCTTGTCTCCCTCTCCTGCACAGCCAGCCTGATCCTGCTCCCCCAGCTCTGTTTCCCCTGTGAATGACAGCTTGTCCCTCTTCCACCATCCCAGTTGCTGCCATTCCCTCCCACCCATCATTCTGCTGCTGTTCTGCTCCATCTGGAGTTTTCTGTCAGCAAATACATCGCTCATGTTTGCTGCTCCTGTATCTGAGCACAGCTCTGTATTCATGAATGGCATAACAACATCTCATAATAATAAACCTTCCTAAGTAATACCACACCAAATACCAGCAATGAGTTTTGGCCAAATCATTTTCCATGGGGAAAACCAGAAGAGCTTCAAAAGAAATTATTCAGACCATTTCTATGTTTAGATAAACTCTGTGAATCATTTGTTATAATGATATAAAAATTACTTCACCTAAAGTGCTTTGGAAAGTTATACCTGAGCATGAGGGGAGGCATGCAGAATTCCAGGAAGATAAATTCCAGCTTTTGGAAGCAGAGCTTGAAAAGCAGCTGAAATGAAAACTATTGGATCACTGAGTAGGGAATGACATTGCAAGGAGGAGGAGAGAGCCTCCTTTTCTTTTCCTCTATTCTTTTAAAACGAAAGAAATTAGGGAAAAAATGTAAAGTTGAAGAGTTGAAGCCAATGATGGGTGTTACTGTTCCCTTGTGAAATGACAGTTTTCTCATCCATGTCTTAAATTTAGCATCTGCTTTTGTTCAAAATAGTGTAGGATCAACTGTGAAGGTTGTAAGCCCCTTCAGGAGAAGGTGAAAAGGAGCTGCAGGATTCCTGGGGGAGGAGAAGCCCACATGCTTTAACTGAGTGCATCTACGCTAACAGGAGGCCTTTTAAAGGCTTCCTTGAAACACAATATTGTCTTCCAGGGTTAATCCAGGATAGTAATAATTAATTGTAAATTGAGAAACGGCTTTAATTCTTCAAAACTAGAAAAACCTGATGCACCAAGCCCACTCACTTAAAGGGCCAGCAGGAAAAGAAGAAAATGCGGCCTCACAAAGAGCAGGAGGCTTGCAACTGTTTAGCTTTTAGAAAGTAAAGTGAAATGGGAATGATTTTTCACTCTCTCTTTCTTACAAATTTAGCATCAACAAATGTTTTTAAAATGCATTTGCTTGATGGATGAATGTGATTTATGTCCAGCATCAGGTAATCTGTGGCAGTGTTCTTTTTGGCTATCTGGACATAGTTTGTCATCAGCAGGAATCACTGCAATTACATGACCAATAGAAGGCAGAAGGTTGATCATCAGTGATAAAGCTCAAGATGGATTAGTGTCGTGTTTCTTATATCTTTGTTCCTTATCTTAAAAAGCCATCCTGAGTTCCTTTTTTTTTTTTTCTGGTTCAACTCTTAGACTTTTTTTGTTTGCTTGTTTCCTGCTACTTGAGTGAGAACCATTTAAGATATTGGTAGGTTTTCTTAGTGCAAAAAGAAGGGCTTTCAAGCTGCAGTTTCATGAATAGCTCTTTACTCATAGAAGTGTCATAATTTTGAGTAACAAAAGATTTTAGGATTGTATTTTAGGTGCAAAACCACCATATATGGCACTGAAGTATATTAAAAATATTTAAAACAGTGCCATTTGAGTGGTTTTGCTGGTTACATTCTCTCAGTTTGTTTTGATGTGAAGATGTCCCAGGACATGTGTAGAAGCCATCAGGAAAAATCAGTGAGCTGGATGTTGGATGGTGCACCAAAAAATAGTAATGACTGTAACGAAGGCAAAAGAATAATGAGTGATAAAGTCAAAGCCACGTTCTCCCTGTAATACTGGATGTGTTTTGGGCTTGCTTGTTTTGACTCAAACTTCCACTTGGGATGTTATGATGGGTAAGAAACTGCCAGCCCGTGATCTTTACTTTTGTCTGTCTCTAAAGGCTTACGACGGGTTCGCCAGCTTGGGAATCTCGCGGTTGCTGGAGCCCTCGGACATGGTGCTGTTGGCCATCCCCGACAAACTGACCGTCATGACCTACCTGTACCAGATCAGGGCCCACTTCTGCGGGCAGGAGCTGAACGTGGTGCAGATCGAGGAGAACAGCAGCAAGAGCACCTACAAAGTGGGTAACTACGAGACGGACCCCGACAGCTCCGTGGACCAGGAGAAGTTCTACGCGGAGCTGAACCGCGAGCCCGGGCTGCACGCCCCGGACACGGGCTTGGCGGACTTTGCCTCGCAGGACGACTCCGTGTTTGTCAATGACAGCGGTGTTGGCGAGTCTGAGAGCGAGCATCAGACCCCCGATGACCATCTGAGCCCGAGCACAGCTTCCCCTTCGTCCCGCAGGACTCGGAGCGACACGGATCCACAGAAATCCCAGCAGAGCTCGGGAAGGACTTCGGCGTCCGAAGAGATGGGGAAGTGTGGCACTACAGACACAGCGCAAGTGCAGCCTGTGTTGGGAAGGAAGAAATTGCTGATAAGTGACACTTTAGACTTCAGTGACTTGGCACATGTCAGTGATCAAAAAGAGGATATGTCTCCCACAGTTGCTTGTGAAGATAACAACAAGAAGAGACACCAGAGCTCAGACAGCACCCCTGGTTTCTCAGAGCAAGAAAAGCTGGGATGTATAGGATCCACAGAGAGCACAAGAGCAGATCCCAGCTCACCTGTCACAAAACCAGGTTTATCTCCCACTTCTAAGCCTGGATACTCCTATAATATGGATACAGATCTTGCAAAGAAACCGCATGCTTCTCCAAGGCAAACAGAGTCTGATTCTGACAGTGATGCCAGAACAGCTTTAAATCATGCAGATCAAACTGCAAAAACAGCCCAGGTAAGACATTTGGGTCTGTGAATTAGGAAGGAGGTGCTGTTCAAGTTCTTTCTCTGTGTTTGTAATTTACACCAAATCTTCAGCATAAATGGGGGGTGAGCAGGGTATTTTTATTTTTGGGCGATAAATATTTTGCCTGAGAAGTAGGTGATGCTGAAAAACAATCATTATGTGAAAAACTAATTTACAGAAGTTGTCCCACTGTTGATCTTTCCAGGCTCTCTCCAGCTAAAGAAATTTGTGTTCTCAACTATCAAAGATGGCTCCAAAGCTTTTGCCACTATCTGTTGCAACTCATTTCCTCTGAGTGTTGCACACTGAAGCAAAAACTGGAAAAAGATACCAATTCATTAGGAAATGTAAAGCTTTGAATGCCTTAAAATTTGCTAAAGATATTTCAAAATCTTGTCTGGGAAACCACAGAGTCTCATGAGCTTAGCTGGGATGGTGAGGTAGAAACTCCAGACTTTTAAATTGTGCTGCTTTCCATTGAGTGGCCTAAGGCATGTTACTTCACCACAATGTCATTTTCCTTTCTGTAAAGATAACTGTATGCCCACCTACCTTGCAGATTTATTGTGAGAATGGAAGTTGAATATTATCTATATGCTGAGTATTATCAATAATCATATCATCATAAAAATATGTAAAACATGTTATCACCTCCACTTAGAAAAATGCCAAAGCAGGCTTATAATTTTACCCCTGTGAAGAGTTTTCTTGAGTTTGGGCTTTGTGCCATTAGCTCTGGTAAGAAAAGAATGTATCCAGACTTCTGGTAGTATGAATTGCTTCAAATATTTTCCTGGGGTTTTTTTTCTGAGTAAGCACCATGAAGATCATTTTATTGCAAGGGAAGCAGTCTGTAGATGAGTGACAGTGGCCAAATATTGGTTCCAGAGCCAGCTAATTTCTTTCCTTTAATCAGTGAAGTCTTGTGAGGTTTCTTTTCAGCGTCATCTTCATCATCATCATCATCCTTGTGTACTGGATGAGAAAGGAACAGCTTGGCCCACACAGAATAAAAGAGCAGGAGGAGACAGGATTTGTTCTCCGTGAAGATTTTCATGGGCAAGGGTGTAACAGGCCAAGCAAAAGCAGGAGTTGCCTCTAAAGGCAGTTCTTTGTTGTTAATTATTGGTGCCTGTGCACATGGCAGTAAAATCTCAGGTGTGAGGCTCCCTCTGAGCCCACACTCAGATGTTGGTTAGAGCCAACCACTTCCAGTTCCCCGTGGTTGTTGCAGGAGCACAGCAGGCAACACCTGGCCCAGGTAAAGGCCCAGAGATGCATTTTCCCACTCTTCAGAGCTGACCTTGACTAAGAACCCAGCCCTTGGGAGTGTGTCTGCCTGGGAGCTGCTCATGTTCTTGTGTTGCCTGTCCCCTCTTGCTATTTCTGCTCAGTCCTTTGTATGGGATTTGCTTGTGCATACTCATAAATTCAGTAGAAGCAGGTATATTGCAGGGTTTTTTGCCTTGTGCCCAGCCTCTTTGTGTTCAATTGAAGTTATAAGTGAGTGGTACCCATCTAAGTAGCCAACAAAGCATTTTTGTTGTAGCCATATTTGCATACATATTAAAGTAAATAAGTAAACAAATAGCACGTTTGACATGGCTTCTGTGAAGCCAGCTGGGTTTTTTCCACAGTTGCAGTTTAAAGGCATTAAATGTTGATAGAAATTAAGTTTTAAGGGGAAGGAAGAGAACTCCTATTTACATTATAAAGGCCCACGACTATTTTATTTTTACATTTTGATCATCTTCTCATTTCTGTAGAATGCTCTGTCACCTCATGAAGACATGATTCATGTGGCTCCTGACCTTTATTGTATAGGAAGGCCGCTGGCTATTAACCACTGTATAAACCTTCAGTACCCTGAGGCTGCCTTGCTGTTAATTATATTTCTTTATTTTTAAGCAACGTATGTTGTCAAGACAGGAAGAACTTAAAGAACGAGCGAGAGTTCTGCTTGAGCAAGCAAGAAGAGATGCAGCATTAAAGGCAGGGAGTAAACAGCTGCCCAGTGCCCTCATCCCAGCCCGCAGTAAGCAGCTGAACGATGTAAGAAACACTGGCCACTCTTGCAGTTGGCAGAGTTAAAAATGCATTTCTGGGGGGAGGCGTGTCCTTGCAGAAGGTTTCTTCTCTATGTTCAGTGTGTTGCTTTTAGAGCCTGTTTCTCCTGATGCTGTGGGCAGCAGGAAGGTGCCTCCCACTTCCCTGGAAGTCTGGGAGCACCTTCCTTGATTGGCACTGCACTTTCTGGTGGGGTGGAACTCAAACCTTACTTGTTAAGCAGTAGTGAAGTAATTTGTGCTGTTTCTGATTATTTCTCTTTCAGTTAATGTAAATCACTTCCTCGAGCCTCTGGTGTGAGCTTCTTGCTGCTTTAGAAGTGCTGTTGCAGTGAATGGAGCTGCTTGTGCCAGTCTTGTAAAAGAGTTGATGAAACGATTCCTTTTTATCACCAGAGCTGATTGTGCTGGTGAGGGGGGAAAGTGGAGCTGGGGAATGAGCTCCAGTGCTGAAGCAGCTGTGGTTGCATCTCCAGTGGCTTCCATGGTGACCTGGAAGGATCCCTGCTCTCTGGGGATGAAAGCTAATTAATTTTTATGCATACCTTTGCAATGCAGGTTTTGTGTTTCAAACTGTTGCTCGATAGAGACTGTACTGGCAACTGAGAATTTAAACTGAAAAATAAATATAACTGAAAAATAATGATATAGAGAAAGGCTGGAATCTTTACAGATTCCCACCTTTCAGAGCCAGGTCCTGAGGGGCAGATTCTGCTCTTTACAGGAATGGGATCGTACAGTCAAAAAATGAAGGCAGTGATTTACACGTTTCATTTTATTTTCTTAACTCTCTTGGATCCATGCTGGTTTCTTTTTTTGTAGAAATTCCTCTCCATAGGCTGACACTTCGTTTTACTTTGAAATACATTCATATACACAGACAAGTATTATTTATATATTTATTTGTGTAATTATAAATAAAATAATTTTTTCTTATTATGTTTTTTACGTTTTCCCTGGATATGTATATTCAAGTATAAATTTCACTTTGGATTTTTTTTAAATTTGTCTTTCCATAAAGAAAACAGCATTAGAGGAGAGTTACTATAGGCAACTACTCAGGCAGAAACAACTGTAATTAAAGTTGCCTAACATTTTTTATTACAAGCTCCTATTTTCAAAGGTTTTACAACTTTGCTAGTATTTCATTGTTTGAGCTGAAATCTTCCCTGTTAGCTCTTCTGCCTCAGGGTAATATTTTTAATTTTTTATTTTAACATAAGAAAAACCTGTTCATGTCTCTGTATTAGGTTGGACAAAGCATTGTTCTACTCATATTAAAAATAGATAAAATTTGGAAAGATGGTTAAATTCTCTTGAAAAATCTGTTCAAAACAGTCAAAGTTGTTTCAATACCACAATGTTTTAGAGAGCCTTGAAGTTCAGAAAAGCTCCTAAGTGTCATTTAAAATTGTCTGCATGGACCCTGTCCAGCAAAAGCATCTTTTACCATTGCTCTCCTAAGGATCCAGGCCCCTTCTGATGCAGGTCGTGGTACTGGGAAGCAAAACTTTCTCTTTCAGACTCAAACTCGTAATTTTTGCTAATGAAATGCAAACAGGAGTCAAAGGAGCTGCCCCAGTGGCACACAGAGAAGAGGTGCCCTGGGTAGGTGGCAGTGAGAAGTTGGACAATAATGGAGATGGTGTCCAGGCCATGAAAACCAGCTGGAGGGAAGGAGATCCTGAAGGGTTTTCAGGGTGAGAGTTAGGACTGCCAGATTACCCACAGGACCTTTTTCCATTTGTTACAGAAGCTGAGAAATTAATTAGAAGCCTGCAGGAAAGGGAAGGGCAGTCTTTCAGGGCAGCTTGGCAGAGCTAAAGTTTGTTGCTGCCTGCATCAGAAGCTCAAGGAGAGCTGTGCTGGAACAAATGTGAAATCTGGGCACTCTGAGCAAACTGTAGTGGCCACTCTTGACTTGAGTTGTCACATAAGAATGACAAAAGCTCCTGGGCTCTGAAGTGTGTTGTGGAGATGTGATTTGGAGACTCTTCCAGTTGATATATAATAATATACATTATATAAAGCTGTGTATAGCATGTATGTTTATGTTATATACATACCCCTGCATGTGCATATTCTGAAATACAATGCATGCGTGCATCAACATATATAGGTGTGAGATAAAACAGATTGATTCCTGTTTTCCTTTAACATACTTGATATTAGTAGAGATGAGGCATTTCCATTTGATGTAGTTCTGCCAATTTTCTACAGGTCTTTGCTCATTTGATTGTTAGCATATAGCACAGACTTATTTCTATTCATGGCTTTTTGGTCATTAAGGTTAATCATAAGAACTTGGGCTCAAAGCAGTGCTGTATGTGTCAGTGTGCAGTAATGTGTAGTAGTGTGTTATCCAAATGAGAGTTGTGATAATGAGAATCAGCGTTTAGCAGTGGAAATTGGACGAGGCTCATTTTCTTCAGGATGGATTGAGATTCAAAAGAAAATGGTTTAAAACAGGAAGATCTAATTTTAAATAAGAAAACTTTGAAGAGATAGTTCAGGGGCAATACTTTTGAAAGTAACTCTTGAAGTTTGCAATTGCACCTTTTTTGATACCTTCTCAGAAAGACCTTTAAGCATCCCAGTCTTTCAGACTGGGCTCTGTCAGTCACCCCAGCTAAGCAAAGCCTGATTAGAGACTTTAGAAAAGTCTCATCTCCTGGGCCTTGCTGTTACCACTTTCCCTGTGTCATGTGAGCACCAGGAGTTTCTGCTTTCCCAGTGAGAGCAGTGTTCAGTGGGGTTGGGCAGTGTGCACAGTGAGGATGGGTAGTGGCACTGCTCAGGGTCAGCAACAGGGAGGAAATCTCCAAATCTGTACCATGGCCAGAAATACAGGTTTATTTGCTGTGTGCCTGCCTGATTTGTTTTGGTAAAAGTCCATCAGTGTTCCTGTTTCTCCTCTAAGCACAGAGCACAGCCTCATTTCTCCCATTTCTTCCCTGCTTGCAGCAGGGTAGAAGTTTTTTCAGTGTTGTGTCTGCTTATTTGGTGGTTCTCAGAAGCCTTCAATCTCAAGCTGTATGCATGCCAGACAGCATGTGGAGGTATGTGTGCAGGTATTTGAAGTCTAAGAGGAGACTGCATTGATCAGAACCTCCTTGAAATCATGCTCATGGTTTGGGAGGATCATAGCTGTGTCATTAAAATTGATGCAGCCCTTTGGAGACTGGAAGAATTAGCTTAAGAGCTCTGTGAACAGAGTTACTGATCCCCTCGTGGATCCCTTTCTCTATGGTAGATTTATAAACAGCTCAGCCTTTCTGCTTGCTTTCTTGATGTATGTGTGCATGTGGTGACTCTTTTACGAGATGCTTCTGTCATTTGCAATCTGATATAGCAGCTGTAATCACTTAGCTTTTAACCAGGAGAGCCTTTTTATTAGCTTACTCATTTTTATTTCACTTGCCTTTTCTCATGGTGGATATCACAGGGCTAGAAGGGACGTATCTGCTCCCACCAGATGGTGTAAAATATCAACCTGTAGTGATGGTTGTTAACAGCAGCAGCTTGGCTGGAATGTGATGTTGGAAAGGTGAGGAGACTGGAGCTGGGCTGTGCAACCTATCTGGTAAAGTGACAGGCTAGAGGGGACCACAGTGAGTGGGAAATATTCAGAAGTCATGGGCCTAAAAAGGCCTTTCCAGGAGGGGAATCCTCACCTGCAGAACATGGGGTGGAATCTCTAATTCCTGAATCTCAGCATAACTCTCCTGTCAGCAAATATCTGTAAAGGCCCTTGGCAAAATCTTCTTACTTTCTTTTAGTGACTAGGGCACATAAAGGATGAAAATCTACTGCAGCTGTCATTTACTTTCCAAACTCAAATGGAGCTATGGTTATGGAGTCAGCATGATTACAGAGAATGGAATTAGAAGTTAAGAAATGCACAGGCAACTTTAATTAACCTCCTTTGTGTATATGCATTATGATGTAGTCTTTAATTACGTGATCACATACTATTTTCCCCAAAGCAGTTGTGTCTCATTTTCCTCAGAGGATAGAGGTGATGTAGAAGGCTGTTTGTCCAGAGGACCTCTGTGCTTTTGATTGCAGAAACTGAAAGGTGTATGAGAAACAAAGCAGGGACTGCGAGGAGTGAAAAGATGAGGTCGTGGTTCAGGTGCTTGAAAGAATTAAATGTACTTCTGCCTTTACCTGAGTTCCTGATCAGTGCCACTGAGTCTTTTGAGCTAAATGTCCTCCAGGTGGTCACTGTTTGTGTGTCCTTCCTTTCCAGATTGCTTTGAGGCAAAAGTTTGATTTGCAGATATATTGAGCATCCAGGTCTGTCAGGGAAATCAATTGGAGCTGTGCTTAAGACATATAAAGGGCTATAAAGCTTAGTATACTGAAAAAAAATCCAAGTAATAGGCTTCCCAGAGCAAGCACCCAGAGCCAGATCCTTTTAGCTGGATCTCTCCGTCTCAGTTCTCATCAGAAGAGCAGGGTAATAACTCTTCCACGGCTTGCTGTGAGAAGGGAATGTGATTAATGCTCTGGAGGCTCTTAAATACCACAGAGGTGGGCACTGTGGAAAGAAATCAAGAAATTAACAATTCTGTCTTCAGAGCAAGATTGGAATACTGTGGTGTAAGGAATAATGCTGCGTATCGATGGGCCTGCATATTGAACAGTGAAAATAAACCCAAGTGCTGAAATTGGGTAGAGCTCAGGGCTGGGCTGAAGACCAGGAGATAGTGAAAGTAAAAAGTGGTGCCACAATAAGGCTCTGTTTTTAGAGGATGCAGAGCAGGGTGAAAATTAAAATTATGCCCACTGGCTTTATTTCTGGCATCTCCTAAATCCTGTGTCAGATTCTTGTAACTTGTTTTTGTGACGTAGACTGCTTTAGCAGGGAATGCTGTACCTAATGGAATTAATGAAAAATAGTGCTCATCTGGCAAAGGATGTGTTTTTCTCCCTACCAGGGGCTACAGATAGTTTCTGAAGTTACTTGGGTTTTGCATGAGCCAGGGATTCCTCCCTGTGAATTTAGGTGCAGGACTGAGCCACCCATACATGGATTTGGCCGAAAATTTTGCATATTTAGGATCTGGCATAGATTCTGGGATGCAGGAGTTCAATAGCAGGATACCTGGAGGGAATCACTCTGTCTTCTGCCTTCTGTGAAATAGGAGAATGGTATTTCTTTCTTCAGAGCAGCATTTGAGTATAACTACACTAAAAATTGTGAGGGGCTCCATTTGAACAGTAAGAATTTAAAACCAGAATAATACAAACTGACATGGGGTGGGCTGGGGAGTAATCCTGAGGCTGCTGCTGTGCTGAAGTGCAACTGTTGCTACCCTGCTTTCTGTACAGAGAAAGATTTGGGTTTAATTATCTCTGGTACCATTATTTTGTATTTATTCAAGCTGAACAACAGCAGTAGCTGCCTCAGTGTGCATATATTGAAAAAAAGAGAAAGATTTGAAAGAGCAGTGGTGATGATGTTCAGCTCTTTTAGCAGATTTTGCAGATCCAAGGTACTCCACCAAAAAGCTCTCTCCTCCAAGCACACAAACACTGTGTGCAGGGAACGGGCTGTGTCATGGGATTGTTTCTCCTTGCTCACAATAGTGCTTTTTATTACTCCCTTGCTCAAAGGACTTGTTGCAGCTGTATCTAATTCATTTTTAATAAGCTCTTTCTACTTCAGGTGTCAATCTGTTGTGCCCATTACTTTTCATTTTCATAAATATTTGAGTGCAAAATGATAACTTTTTTTTTAATGCACTGGACTAGTGGAAATGGAAGTTCTTTTTAGAAAGGCTTCAGAAAGTGACAGAATCTGAAAGGAGATGAGGCTTTATGATCTTTAATTTTGGCTGCATACATTTGCACAGATACTGGATATGCTGACTGCAATAAAATAAAAACAAAGCATTATTTTAAATGCTCAGAAAAAACACTTGAATAAATGATCCCATTTATTGATCATGTCTGGCAATAATCTGCTATCCCTCTGCACTAATAAGCTCCAAACTGTCCAAACTTGCCTCCAATAAATAAACTCTAGCCAACATGAACCGAAGTAGTACTGAAAACAAATTCAGAGTACACAGCAAATAGAATATTTTATTTTGATTGAAAGATGCCTTAAACTCAAGGTAGCAATGCGAGTGTTGTTTCCTCCAATTATATTTTCAGGTTCTTGAAAATGAGTACAAAATAGCTTTGTTTGGTAATTTTTTTTTTCTCTGTCAGACCAGAATTCCTACTTCTGTTGCCTTAGGAAAGGTATCCAGTTCACTGCTGGATTTTTTGCAGTCTCCTCAGTTGGAAAATAAATGTCCGTGATTGAGGTGGTAATGTTAGTTCATTTAAGGAAGCACTCTCAGGTTATTCCTATCTTGTTTTTCTTTTAAAAAAATATATTAAAAACCTGATCTTTATTAATTAAACATCTAGCATGAATTTATTGAGGTGTAGGACTTTGCAGGTGGCAACCTTGGTCTTTTAATATTAATTGGAAAATATTGATTGGGAAAAAAAGACTAGTCTGTCATGTTGATAATTGCAACCAGATTTAGATACAATCACTAGATCTTCCCAAGATTACAAAGAAGGAGTTACCATCTAATTGATAAAAAGATTCAACATTATTTTGGTAATTCCTGAGCTTTGGTAACTTATTCCCTGTTGTTCATTTATATGTCTTGTCTCTGTGCCACTATAAAGTGGTTAAATATGGTGTAAGCTGATAAGACTATGCTGTAGAGTATTTACATTTCATGAGCATTGCAAGTTTTATAGTTGTTTTAACAATATACTTTTCTTTAACTGGAGGTTAGACCTGCTGACTGAACACTTCAAACCCACAGCTGACCTGATATTTAGTGACACACTAAGGCTGAGATAGTCTGATCTCAGTTCCTTGTGGCAGGAGTAAGCAACTTGTTTTATTTCACTGGTTTTTTCCTCAATTCATGAAAAATGAAAAGAATCTGTAACTTTCCAAAAAAGGTTCTACATCTTTTGGCTTCATACTTCATCTGTTGAAGCACTTTCTTACTATGAAGTTGTGATATTTCACTGTACAAAAATATTGCTGTAGACAAGTCTCTGATGTAGCTGGGAAAATAAATCAATTAGTGCAAGTAAACTAATTTTTAAGAATTAGTGTCCACTGTCAGCTTTACAGCAGGAAGGATTTCCTGAATAAAGCATAACCTTTGATAATGCACAACAAATGTTAGCAGTTTCAGTTTTAGATACAAATGCTTGAGTTTCTCAGCTGATTTTTTGTTGCTGTTATTTCTGTAAGATGTATCTGTTTGCACCAGTTAAGTATCTTACCTAAACATATAAATATATTTATTATGTGGCTGTAAATTCAAGGTGCTGCACAGTCTGCAGCCATAACATTAACTGGCACGCTGACAGCAAAATAGGCTGGCAGTTTATTAATGGAATTTTAGGACCATCTGAACAAAATCCGCTCCAAAATTTTAGCGTCTTCTATCCGTTTATAAATATTAGGGAAGAAGAAGAGTCTGTGTTTCAGAGCTGTCCCTTGGTGTGCAGAGGGAGAGCTGGGTTTCTCAGCCCCTGGAATGCTCTTTTTCTCAGTCTGCTAATAGCTGTGGACGTTTTCCGTGTGGATGTTCAGCACACGCTGTTGTGAATCCCAGGATGATATCGCCATTACTTAGAGCTGTATTTTGCATTGCCTATTCTGTGATTGCTCAGCATGCACAAGGGTAGAGTTAAAATCTTTATTCATTTCATTTAAAAATGTTTCTTTTGTTCTCCTTATCGTGTTCTGGCTTTCCCAAGGATATATGCCTTGAACGAAAAGTCACATGTGCATTACTAATTGTGTGCCATTGTATTTACAGTTCCTAGTGGTGGCACTGTGAAGCTACTAATTCTTTTGCTTCACTTGATGTAAAATAATCTGAGTGTCTTTGATAGCAGTGAAACAGTATTAATTGTTTTGTACATTTCTTGGTCACTCTTCTTAGGTGGTCTTCATAATCTATTAGAACTTTCAGCCAGATTTTTGTAATGTCATGCCTCCAGCGGTGATTAAATTGGTAATTAATGAACAGTCCTTGGCAACATAAACCACATCCCGTTAATTTTCCCTTTTGAGTTTCTCGAAGTTGTCGTCTCTGTCAGAAAGCATTGCGCCACCTTGCTACGGCCCCTTGGCATGGAACCACGGCGGCGGGATTTTTTGCAGCCATTAGTAGATCAGAGCAGTAATTTCACAGTATTTTGGTCAGGGTAATTATAGTACCAAGTACCGAGTAGAGTTGGGAATTCACACAAGAAGTCCAGAAATACCAGGTGAGCTTCCTTGTGTTCACTGGGACGTTATGATTAGTTTAATTGGGCTTTGTTTGATTTCAGCCGCGGAGACTCTTTGTGCCACGGCACTGCAGCCACTTTCCACTTTAGTGTTTCTGACCTGCATTGACAGGAACTGGTGCAAAAATGAACTCTTTGAAGTGGGACTCTTTGGAGAGGGCAACTAAAAAAGGGGAAGAGCGATGTGTAAGTAGTGTACTGTAGCAAAGCACGACACCAGCCCAAACACCCTGCGTTTTGCGGGTGGCGTGGTTCAAATTCTTTCATATTTTCAACCGGAGCAGATAATATTTGTGCCACGTTTGTGCACATCTCGAGTAAATTACTGCATTTAATAACACGGTCTGGTTTTAATCGCTGGCTTTTACGTAGCACCTGCTGTTCTACCTTCCTTTGAAGATACAGTGTTTCCCTCAGCAGAAATTCTGTGAATCGTCTATTTAGTCCCGCAAACAAATCTGGGCGAATGCATTAATGAGACTGCAGCTGCACTTAGCAGTTCACATGTCACAAAATAGTAGGTAAAGGCATTCATACTTGAGTGACTGACTATAGGTGTAGTGGCCTTCAGCAGTACATTGTGCACATTAAACTTTAAATAGTCACTTGCCTGTTGGCTTCTGAATGAAAGGACTGTCACTGGTCACTTCTCCTAAAGCCTTAATGAAACCAAATAGTTTGCTGCGAGTTTGGGCCTAACCATTGGGGTGTTTCATGCAGTCTTGTCAGTTGATGTTCATGAATTGACTTGAACGAAGATCAAAGTGTTTCTCAAAATGGAGAAGCGGGGAGAGAGACAGCTCCTTCAATTGCACCACAAGAGCTAATCAAGCCATCAGTTCTTTATGCACTCTGCGTGCCTTTAGAATTTAATACCCAATGGTTTGTCAGGACAAATTGAAATTCGGGGGTTGGCGGGGAGCGGGGGGGGGAGGCGGAGGGTGTCCCTCCTCAGCCTGCTGAAAATAAAATAAGCGCTTCACTCTTTTCTGGAGGATCGTTTCGATAAATTTTATCATTTAATGTAAAACTGCAACGTTGATTAAACGTTTGGGGTTGGGAAAAGAAGTTATGGCAAAGGACTTGATGGGCGTTATGCACCTTAGCACTGGGTAAAGATTCGGGTTCAAAGTGAAAGAGAAACTAAACTCGGGGTGATTTTTTTTTTTTTTTTATGTTTCTTTGATTGCTAATGAACTTTTTTTTTTTTTCTGCTGAGACATTTTAAATTGGATTCAGAAGATAGATTTTTGAGTGTCAGTTAAAACAAAGTCATGTGAAAATGCCTCTCTCTCTCCCTCCCTCCCCTTCTCTCTTTTTAATTGATATGATTTAGGCAGAGGAAAATGGTAAGGGGGATTTTTCTATTGCAGAAGCAATTTTTAAGGGATTTAGTCTTATTTAGCCTGAAGGTCTTCACACTAATGAGAGCACTTAAGTTACGTCCAGGCGTTGATTAGACAGCTCATCTATCAACTGGAGCATGAGAATTTGTATTTTAGGTACCTTTTATACATTATAAAATTATTTTTATTACTTTAGACTTTATTTTCCACAAATCTTTAATTGCCTTCTTTCACATCCAAGGTGTCTGTAACTCAGCTGGCAGAGTACAAATGTGAGCAGGGAAATACCCTATGTTTGATGTTGAGTACATTTCGATGCGTTTCGATAATACCGAAATTTCGACAATATCGAAACTCCATCTGTAGAAATCGGCGTGCTGGCTGCAAATTGCTACCAGGATACATTCCTTAAACTGCCACAAGCTCCCTCAAAGTCTGAATGCATTTATTCAGGAAACACAGAATTGTATATGTATATTTAAATGCCCAGCTACTCCCCCCACCCCCAAATTGTGAATGCTCTCTCTACCTGTAGTTTTTTTGCCACGTTTAAAACACAATAGCATCTTAATTATTTTCTGAACCATTCTGAAAAGTACAGCTTTTGTAACTTTTTGACATTTCAGGTTTAAAAAAAATTAAAACGTTGCCACCAGCTTGCACTATGAGCAGCCTGTAATAACAGTTAAAAAAGCTTTCTGAACTATTTGACAAGATTTCTTAGTGCCGAGGCCATATGCTGTAGCCTTTAAGCTATTTCTTCCTATCAGTTTCATTATCACCTGCCTCTGAGTCTCCAATATCATCAGTAAGCACATGCAGAATCATAATTATGCCATGTACAAGTTCTTTGATAACATGTACAGTTTTCTTCTTAATTCTTTATCAAATGCATTGATCGTGGCATGTGTGCATTGATCCAGGTCCACCATCTGGCTGTGTGTGATAAGCACAGTGGCATCTTTGCATTTCCACTGTCATTCATTGCGCTACAATTTGGCTGCAGGGGAGTAGTGGCTGGGATTAGCCCTGTTCTGCTACTTACTTGCATTTTAAGTTGACACCTCTACAGCGGCTCAGACCACATTACAAACTGAAACACATACGCACGACTTAGTGATGTGACACTCCTCAATAAGCTTACTCCACTAGCTACTCAACAATCTGTAATTGGATTTGTAGGAATAACAGCAAAAGATTTCCTAAGAATTGCTGGGGACAGAAGGTGAAGTTTTCTCATTATTGGCAAAAGGCTAGGTATAGATCTTAGGCGATTGGTATTTTCCATTAAAAAAACCTGCCAGCAGTTTGCAGGACTTTTTTAAAAAAAAAATAAAAACCACCCAGCAAAAATAGGGTCCAGGGAGATGTAGGGTTTGCACTTGTTCTTTTCATTCTCATCACATAGAAGCAGACAGGGATCTTGTTACCCTCCCCCAAAAATTGAGAGAAGAGGGGGAGGAAAACCAACTTTGGGAGGCCCCCTGCAGCCGGCTGGCTTTGTTCGGCTGGGAGTGACCCGGGAGCATTCCTCAGGAGGGCACGTCCCCTCCCTTGCCCGCCCCAGGAGGAAGCTTCCCAGGATGGCAGTCTGGGAGATGCTGCTCTCCAACTTACACATCCCATACACTTGCCAAAAAAGCCTTTGTTTCATAACACCGCTTTTTTTTTCCCCCTTTTTTTTTTCCCCTGGTAAATTATAAAGTCAAGTTTACACAAGAGAAAATCCCTTAAGTGGAGCTCGACGAATGTTGACTCCTACAATGAGTAAGCAGCTTTCTTAACTTCTGTGTGTAACTCAGCTGTGGAAAGGCACAGAAAGCACCATCCTCACCCTGTTCAGCTGGGATCAGACATTCTGCCCTGCCTGGATGATGGCACTATTTTAGGATATTGCTGAGCCTGCATGCTTGGGCCCCTGTTTGTGGGTCATGCCAGTGGCACTGGCAGTCACGATGACAGGCAGAACGAGCTCATGGATCCCAGCACCTTAGGTGATTGTTGGCCTTAATTATACTTCCTGCATGGGGGAGAGCACAAACTTGCCTAAGCAGGGAAAATTCCAGAGGAGAGGTTAGTGGAGCCTTTGTCTCTGCTTTTGGTTTAGGTCAACTTTCTCAGTGGTGTTTCCTGGTGTCTCCTCTACGAGCGAGGGCAGGAGGAAAACACGACGCGGTTTTGGAATTGGGTACCCCAGCCTGTCCCTGAAACTTCCCCTAGAGCCAAGTGCAGAGTGAAACAGTCGAGATCACCTCTGCCACAGGGATGTGCAGCTCCGAAATGGTTAAATGGGTTAAATCTTATTTATCTGAATAGAACTTGGGGGCTGTTTAGCAGAATGCTCCAGCACAAATACGTGTGGTTCACTTTGACGTTACAATTTTTTTGTTGGTTTCTTTACTTATAAATACTTGAACTGTTAGACCTTTTACTTTTTTCTCTGAGAAAGATGTATTTGTACCAGATTAGAAAAGCTAAACTGTTTCTTTACATTGAATAATCAGCCTGTCATGACAAATCTATCTACTTCTGCATGAGTAGGTGCCAGTTTGACTAGCTTCTTTTAGGCTCACACTGGGTTTTAAGCTGGATCCGTGTGCATGACTGGCAGTGCATTTGTTGGACCAGATCTAAGGAGCCAGAGAGCGTTCAGCTCCTTTTTGCCTACAAAAGAGCAGCCAGACAACCAGCAAGAGGCCTTGGATGTAGCACAAGGTGATACTTACTTAGTCAGCCATTCTTTTTTTCAAATATTTTTTTCCCCCCATTCAGTAAACTAAGTTTTTCAGTTTCACAATGACACAAGGAATTAAATTATCAGTGGATTGTTTTTCTATAGCCATCATTCTTCACACAGAAATACTGTACCAAGTGAATTGTATGTTTTTCAGAACAACATAAAATTATTTTTTAAATTCAAAAATAAAAATAAAAGAAATTGCTGGCTACTTTAAAATGCCTCCTTGGTTTAAGGAGATGTTTTCCATTTTACAGCCACGCCACCCCATTTTATTGTGGATTTTGGGAGCTTTTTTTCTTAAAGGGGGACAGCTTTGTTAAGATACTGTTTGTGATTCTTCCAGTTTTGGAGTTTGAGCTACTTCTGTGTTCATTCTGTCTTGTCTCATCAGTGTATCAGTGCCGTAGCTGCTTAAGCAGGCTGATACTTTTTGTGATATGCATTGATGAAAAAATATTTCCAAGCTGCATGCAGTTTATGGGTAGTGAGGTAGCTGGTGTAGACACCAGGGAGAAGGCAGAAAATAGCCAAGATGTTTATTGCTTACCACCTCCTAGGATCTGAGTAGCCACAGAAATCCAAAGCCACTTTTGTTTATGCCGAGTGTTCCTTAGCAATCCATATTTTGCTCGCTACCTGTGTATTTAGAGCTGTTCTGAAACAGTGGTGGAGACCAAACATAAATGTGATCCCCAGGGTGATCAAAGATTTAATCTGACCAGATGGGACAAACTTGAGAAAGATTTTGACTTTCCACTCTGTTTTGCAACAAGAAAGGCTGATTTTTTTTTTTTTCCCGTCCTTTCTTTGTTAGCAAAGGCAGAGATCAGGCCATCCCCAGAGGAATGAGCAGGTGTGGCCATTTACAAGCATGTCTGGTTATATTATAAACCAACATAAGAAAAGTTTGAAATGGTTTGAAAAGATCTGCTAAACAGTTTTAATGTTTCATCCCAAATCCTATTTACTCAAACAAGAGCCGATCAAGGTCACAGTACAACCCAGCCTGCTCAAACCTTTAAAGCTCGTGTAATTTTATTTTCTTTTTCTAATTTTTTTTTTTTAATTCTGTCTTCTAACTGAATAGGTACATTTTGGTAATCCTGAATAGGTACATTTTGGTAATCCTTGCCTCTGGACAAGCACAGAAGTCTTTTTCTTTCTGAATAGCTAATAACAGAGCCGTTCTTCCTGTCTAATGATGAAAGAGGTGGCAGTCAAGTTCTTTCTCTTAGATGTGCTGTGCACTCACGGCTGACCACGAACCATTTTGAAACCTACAGCTTCAGGAACCGCTCCCTCTCATACAATTCTGGTTCGATTTTGTTGCTGGGGGTTATAAGCAATTTACCACGTTTTTTTTTAATTTTACTTTTTGTCCCCCAGTCTATGGACACAGTAAAGAATTTACTTTTTAAACGTCAAATGAATGAAGTTCACCAGGTTGTTTTTTTTTTTATAATGAGAGGACGATACATTATCAGAATTCTGGTGTAAAGTCAGTTTGGATCCTCCCAAAATTCTGCCAAAGGAGGGCTGAAAACCCCTGGCAAAGGTTTTGCAGTTTATTTTCTTTTTCATTTTAATGTGAGAAGATTTCAAAATTTCTGATCATTTAAGGAGATGGTTTTTAACGGGGGCGTTTGGGGCTTTTTTTTTTGCTCTTAGAGACTCCAGCACCCTCAATATTTTCCCGGCTTGGGCAGCTCTCAGCTGGCTGGGTAATGATCTCAGCAAACGCCCTGCCGGTGTTCCACATGCGGATTCACCTTCCCCAACCCACGGTGTCATTTTTGGCCAAAGCCGTGTCAGTCACCGCCGTCCGCGGCGAGTACAAACAGGACCCCCTAATGGCAGCCATTTTTATTTGTTTCTTAAGATCCAAAGGCTGCTGAAAGAACAATTGGATGGAGTTGAGGATTGCAGAAGCTTGATTTTCTTGTTCCAGTGAAATGAAACTCGAGTTCCCTTTTTTTTTTCTTCCCCTTTCCCTTAAAAGCCGGAGTCAGCTAGGGGGTTGTAGCTGTGTCAAAGCCGTTGGGATGCCACTGCTGATCACTTTAATTACTAGGACTAAGGAGGATAAAATTAAAAGTAGCACCATTGAAGCAGTGGAAGAAAGCTTGCCGAGATGTCAGTGAACTGTGAAATATAAAAATTGCATACCAATACATTTTTATAGGAGGGAAACAAGGAATTACATTACTTATTCTTGAAGAGTTTGTCCTTAAATAGTGAAGTTTTCCTCACTGTGCATATGCATGGCAGATCTTTAAACCATTACAAAATAGTTGGGGGAAAATAACAAAGAAAACTGTCATGTCTCTTTGGCATGTCACATTTGTGTCAGAGGGTGGAAGATTTTACTGAGTTTTCTTTTCAACTGTACAGGGAAAAACAAGTCACTGTGTGTGTGTTTGCTTGGTGCTTTCTTGGTGCAGCACTTCTTTTCATATCTCCTGGGTTGTTTGTTTTCCTTAATGTTTTTGTTCATGCCTCTGTACCTCTCTCAAGTCCTTTCCAAAATCTAGCTTGATATGCTGTTTAACTATTTTTCTGTACCTCAAAACTTAATCTATCTGCTTTTTCTGCTCTCAGTTTCATTGCCCCTTCTTAGCAGTGTTTCTTCTGCCAAGCTCAGTAACCGAGGGTTGAAATACCTGAATTGAATTTAAGCAAGAACTAGGCTGGTTTTTCCCTTATCCGCTGGTGATGATTGGCTTAATCAGCACAAACACAAGCCACCATAATCTGTGTTTGCTTGGAGATCCCCAGGATGTTAATGACTATGCTAATAATTCAGGATACAAGTTCTCTTTCAGGAGGAGGGGAGGAAAGAGGGAGAAATCAGCCAGCTCAGTTTAGGGCATTTTTGTCACAAAAACGTAACTGGTCCTGTTTTAAATTACATGTGCTGAAGTAGAGTAAATTGTTTGACATTAAACCGTGTGGGAATCTTAATTTTGTACATTCGTTCTGAGAAGTCATTTAAGTTCCTATATCCAAGGAATTAGGAATATTAGAGAATTGAGCAGTTTTATTTCAAGTAAAATTCAATGTAATTAATGTTACCAAATACTGTGGGTCGAAATAAAACCGTTTGCTGTGTCAGTTGGCTGGCTAGAAATTAAATTAAATTGATCTATTATAGTGCATAGGAGGAGCAGGGGGAGGGGGCTAAGCTTTCCAGTTGTCTTTCTAATGTGTACTTTACCAAATAAATTTTTGATAGAACTGTTGCTCTGCGCCTTCTGGGAAGTTAAAGGGTGAGAAAGCAAACAAAGCCCATGTGCCATGCTGCTGCCTCGCAGGGCCCAGGCAGAATTGTCTTTCCAAGGGAGGACATTAGGAGAAAAGTAAATCAAGGCAATCTGATAGGGAATCGGGACTCTGTCAGTCAGAGGCGAGATATTGTGCTGTGTCCATATACTTTGTTTACTGTAGGGTTTTATGAGTTGTAACCTGCCCATGCAAGCTGTTAATGAGGCTAAATCTTTCTGCTTGAGGATTGAATTACAGCACACCTCTGGGCTAATGGTTATAAACAGAAAGTCCCATTAGGGCTGCATTCTGATTCAGTCATTTGCATTTTTTCTATTGTGCCGAGAACAATGCTGAGTAAATAGCTACAAACAAACAATTTACATGGAAATGGAGAAAATGTACCTAATTAGTATTTTGCCCTTGTTTTATTAATGATTGCTTAAACTAAATAGCACTTAGCAACAGCTCTCACCAGGCTCTGCAGGTGTGGGATGCTCAAGTTTCTGGGTTGGTGGGAAGGCTGCCAGAAGGGCTCTCCAAAATTAGGCAGTTTGTTACATTCCACTTAGTTCAGGTCAGCAGCCTGTACCTGGGATTCATCCAGGTCATTATGTCAGGAACACACAAACTCATTGGCAGGTTAGATTTAAGCCAAGCACTGACTTCGTTGCACTTCATGAGCATTTCTGATATTGAGGGGAAAGGAAAAGCAATCCTAACCTAGCCAAAAATCCCTTGCTTAAGGTGAAAACTGAAACGGTTTCACTTATGGAGACTGCAGAGTCTTACAGAAATGTTTAAAGACATATTTTTCTGAAGTTTTTTTTTTATCATGGTGGGTTGGTCTTTTACAAAATTTCTTCTGCAGAACTTTATTTATTTAAGTAAATATTATGTAACTGAAATACTGTCATGCTTCTAAGTTACAAGCTTTAGTGGGACAGCACTATCTGGCATGGTTCCAGCATGATTCCTTTAATTATTGACCAAAGCCCCACTACTAGGGTGTTTTAAAGGGATGCAGAGTCTTTTCTGCTCTGAGAGCATCTATTGTTCTTTCAGTAATTTTCATTATTTTTTGGGGTTGTTTTAATGAAAAATATGCATTGAAGTCAAAGAACCTGCCTCAGATTTGATGCCACATTATACTTTGAAGTCAGCTTGGTGCTTGGAGTAACCCAGAGCAATATATGGCTTCTCAGTTCAGTTGTGTGACAGAATACTACTCAAATGAGTAATTTAATTTAGTAAAACCATTTTATAGCCACGGTAAAACTTCACTCAAATCACTCATTGGGTGTGATTACTTTGAGACTAAAGTGTCTGCAAATTTTTCATCAAGGTGTTTTTACAGAACATAATTTATAAAAGCTTTACATTGCAAATCATCAGCTTTCTAATGCAGTAATAATTTGGGGAATGCTTAAAAAAAAAAAATAATCTGACGCATGGATGTCTTTAAAAATTGTGGTGTGACACCCAACTGATATCGAGCGTCCTATTTATAATGTGGGCCAAGCACCATGCTGTAAACCAGTTCCTATCATGATGATCAGATTGAGAATGAAATTGCATTTCTGTCAATTACTGAGTTGGCAACTGTTCAATATATCTTAGCAGCAAGATGAAGAGCGGCGTCGGCAGCTGAGAGAGCGAGCTCGTCAGCTAATAGCAGAAGCTCGATCTGGAGTGAAGATGTCAGAACTTCCCAGCTACACTGAAATGGCTGCAGAAAAGTTGAAAGAAAGGTCAAAGGCATCTGGAGGTGAGCTGAGGAACCTTGTATCTTATTCCTATGGCAACCTAGAGACCGGAGACCTTTTTTGGGTATCGCTTTTATTCGCGCTTCAAAACGTTGTTGTTGTTGTTCATCAGGTGAATGTGTCAGAAGACCTGGCTGTGGATGTGTTTCCTAAATCACTTAATTTCCAACAGTTAAAAGAAAAGCATACATGTGATTGAAAGAAAAATATGTTCTGTGGATGAGTAGCTCATGTTGGCCCATTATTTACAGATTTCTCATTGCTCACAGTTTCTCAAAATGTCGTGGTTGTTAGTTGTCTTCAAGATATATTTTTATATAGGAGCATGGACATAATTTTCGGGGAAGACAACATTTGAAATATTTAAGAAACGTTATTTTGTATTAAATGTGTTCAAAAGAAGAGAATTTTTAAAGGTGGCCTGTGAGAAGTGGGGGCAACAACCTTTTGAGTTTAAATGGCAGTCTTTGACAGACCACTTGCTTTTACAGGTTTTGAGTTGTAATATTGCTATAATGTTATTAAGCTGACTTTGAAATACCATTAAAATTCATATACCTGCCAGTGCTATGAGCTGGAGTAATGCAGTGTCACTCAAACTCAAATGGGTGCTGAGCACACGTTTCAGTGCAGGCTTCTTGCTCTTTTCGTGTCTTCTACATATTCTAAGGGAAATAGTATTTCTCAGACTAACTCATAATCATAAGCCAAAGTGTAAGGAAAATCCAGCTTGATACTGACAATGC
Source organism: Dicaeum eximium (assembly GCA_013396995.1). Lineage (NCBI taxonomy): Eukaryota > Metazoa > Chordata > Aves > Passeriformes > Dicaeidae > Dicaeum > Dicaeum eximium. Next base: position 924,140 of record VWZP01000141.1, on the reverse strand, counting down.
ATGTAGATTCAACAAAAATATTTATTCCTTCTCTACTACATGTGTTTTGTATGCATAAATATTTAAATACAGTCTTACTGCACCCTAAGCCCTACACTTCTGTTCCATTTAACACCAAAGAGAAAGTAGTGAGTTGTATATCTCGCTTTTAGTCTGGTCTTCAGTTTTACTCTCTTTGCCCAGCAAACCAAGCCTGCCAACATAACTCTCTTTTGTGACAAGTAGAGAAATCCTATCCTTGATGGCAGTAAGGCTGAGCCAAGTGACAAGGACTTGGGCATTACATAGGGCACGGTGTTCTCATCCATCTTCGCTGCTCATGGCTCCCCATCCTCCATTATTTCATTGCTTCCTCCTCCCTATTCCATCATGCCTGCACATAGCTGTTCCTGCCATACCTTTCTCAAAGTCAGGTTTTTGTCTGGCTCTATCCTGGGTGCTCAGCTGATCAGTAGATCAGCACTGCTCACTGGTCAGCAGTGACCCTGTTTTGTAGGAGAGACTCAGTTGTAGAGTTGCTAGATGTCCCAGTGTGCTGCTTTCCTGCTTGTATTTTCCTCTGTATTTTCCCATTGCTCTTCCTGCCCTCCATGCAGTTTGTGAGGAGTCTGAGAGGTAGTTGTGCATATGTATTAACAGAAATCTGTATTTGCAGAGGGAGGCTGTATATGCACCCAGAGAGTTTAGTGTTGCTAAAAGTGCAGACGGTATCAGAACTGATGACAACTCATTTATAAAGTTATCACCACTCTGCCTATTGGGTTTTATCCAGCTCAGCAATTTCCCACCTTTCTACTTTTGCATTGATTTGTACTTCCTATTTAGATTTTTTTACGTTCATGCAATAGTTTGGCCAATCTTTTTGAACTTCTCTGGACCTAAAGTTTTCATTCCCTGCCTTGCTTTAGCTCTCTTTGCAAACTCTTTTTGTGTCAGTGTGCGTTTTATAGCACTTTCTTCTGCTTTCTCCTTCTCAAAACATTTTTCTTATGGCACGTCTTCCACATAATTCTGCCACACCACTGGTATTTTCAGGTGCTACACCAAATCTCGCCTAAAGAAATTCATTTTTCTAAAATGTAGTAGTCCTGTGAAATGGCACCAACACTTTACACACCAAATATATTGGAATTACTTCTGGATTTAGTCTTTTTTGTTTTTCGATTTCCACCAAAAATTAGGATTTAATAGACAGTCTCCTTATTACTACTGGACTTTGAATGTTTCCCCTAACTGCATTCACATTTTTATTGTGTAGAGTCCTGTATTCCCTACACAATACCCAAGACAAGCTTATTATCTTGTGTCTTCTGAGCTCTCTTGTCCATTATACATCATTAATCTCTTCTTCTGCATTGATTGCAATTACTTTTTGATTTACAAAAAGGGAACATACCAAATAATTTTACTCTCAATTCAGTTATTTCAGAAAAAAAGTGACATTTCGGCTCTGGGATTCTGGAGTCTTTAAAGACACACTTCTTCCTTAAAGTGTAGGTAAAAGCATGAACTTTTTCATTGTTTCTATGTGCTCATTAAGAATTTCATGCTTTGGCACTGGTGCAATATTCTTTGTTAAAAGGCTTTATTTAACCAAGGCCTGAGAAACTCAAATGACTGTGGCAAGTTGAAACTTTCCTGGATAAGCAGCATCTCTAGCTATGAAATCCAGTCTTTTTCATAGGTTATTTGGCGTGTGAGACAGAAAACACTTCTTCCTGCCAACTGCCAGAGGGTTTGGGATGGCAGCTTCAAATTTATTAGATGTCCTGCTAGCTGCAGGCCGATAAGGGGATGCTGGAGATGGATCCAGGGAGAGATAGAAATCCAAATATTCCCCCTTTCCCTAGCAGCAACAGGACAAAGGAATTGACACATTATCTAGGAATGGTCCCTGAGCAGTGGAACACCCGTCTGCTCTCCTGGGATTTGGGTGTGTGTTTTCTTTTCTCCCTGGCACATCTCCATCCTTTATCTGAGCTGCCGTCGGGGTGAGGAAACCACTGGGACCCAGGGCTGGCGGGGACAGGGTATGGCCAAGATTCCACTTCTGGGGGAATCTACGTGGTGGCACAGCCTTACTCATCATGCTTAGCCTCCAACTCATGGTCTTTAATATTTTTTGCAGGCAGTATTTCTATCTGTCGACAGTTAGTGCTGTAATTTCTTGTCCTGACATTGGATTTTCTTGTACACGGAACCAGTATTTCAACTCAGCATTTCTTCCATTCCCTGCCTTTGCTGCCTTTTTTATTGCTGTGCCCAGGCTCCTGTCACATCCTTAACGTGAACTCTGCGCCTGAAAGTAAATAAACTAAATATCTCAACATCCACAAGGACTTCCCAGAGACGGTGCTGAATACTTCCCTGAAGGGAAGGTATTTCCTGTTTTATAATATTACTGGTTTACTTTTAAAACATTACTTTTTAAAATATTACTGTTTGTGCAGCTTCTCCCAGCAACGTGACCCAGCCCCCACCAGGGCTTTTGCTTCACTGTGAAAATTATTCCCTTTTCATTTAACCTAGAAATTGATGCAGTCAGCTGCAAATCCTTCACATGTGGACAAGCTTAAACCAAGTCAAGAGAATATCAGTTTAACCACAAATTAGGCCTGACCTTAATCTGAGTAGTAAGACGTAAGAGCTATAAAAATGCCTCTGGGTCCCTTTCCACCAATATTCTGGCATTTCCATGTGGTTCCAAAAGATACTTATTTCTCTCTCTCCGGCCCAGACTGCAATCCATGCTCTGCAGGAGATGGTCAGTGCTGTTAAGTTGTTGACTCAGTCCTTTATCTTTTATTTTGTTCATTCCTACACAACATTAAAGCTTTACTGTCTTTCTAGGATTGAAATTTATGTATTTTTCAAGGAAGCAGTTCTTCAGTCCTTCAGTTCTTTTCTAAGTGTCTGCCCTGGTTCTAGACCAAGTGCTTTAAGTTTTTCACACTAGCAATTTGTTCTTTTCATCAAAGATATCTGTTATCTCTTCGTCATGTTGTTCCTTTTATCATTTATAATTGCAAAATCTTGTTGTAACATGCTCCCTAAACACATTTCCCTTTTAATACACTGGAAGAGCATTGAACTAGGGAAAAAAACCCTAGAGTAACTTAAATCAAGGAATCTAGATTTTTAAAGATACTTGAAAAATTCTGAAATTAGTTCAAATTACTGCTTTCAATTGATTTTTTTAAAAATAAAGTGTAAATGTCCTGATAACCATATTCAGACGAAGTCTGCCAACTTTAAATTAAATACTAGGTCAGGTCATTATGTGACCTATCTCATCTCTCTTTCTTCCCTTCTGCCTCTTCCAAATGTCCACAGTAGCCCAGTCATGCTTTCATGTATTTTTTTTTCCTGTCTTAGGTATTTTAAAGTTCCTTTAGTTACTCTATGCCTTGTTTCTTCAGACACACTTCAGCCTACTCCTTTTTATCATTTTTACACACAGGCATGCGTACACAGGAAAAAATGTTAGTGTAGGTCTGAACAAGTGTAGATAGCATTTGATATGAGATTTAAAAGTGAGTAAATACAATGCATCTACTTACTTTGAAAGCACTAATCTAGCTTTTATGGACTTGAATTTCATTATATATTTGTATTGAAAATGTGAGTCAGGATTTTTTTCTGGGATCTGCTTCACAATTCAGAACTTGCTATTTGATCATCTTCAGGTTACTTACTTTTTCTGTGCCATAATTTACCTACATCATCACCATAATTGTAATTATGATAATTGCCTACTTCATAAAACATTATGGGGCTCATTTATGAGTGATATTCATAAGCTGCTCTGAGAAACTTGGTAGAAAGATCCCATAAAAATATAATTACAATTATTATTTTATTTAAAATGTGTGTAGCTCACAAACAATGCTGATGAAAAGCAGTGCAGTAAAGCACTTTCAACTTATTCATCAATGACTTGGATGAAGGGGCAGGTGCCTGCTCAGCAAGTTCACTGGTGCCAGGAGCAGTGGCTGATAGCCCAGGGTGCTGTGAGCCCTTCAGAGGGACCTCAGCCCGGAGAGGTGGGCAGGGAGAACCTTCTGGAATGCAGCAAGGGCAGGGCAGGGCCCTGCAGCTGGGCAGGAACAGCCCCAGCCCCAGCCCGGGCTGGGGGAGCCCTGCTGGGCACAGCTGTGCACAGAAGGGCCTGGGCTGCTGGGGACAAGGAGCTGCCATGGCCAGCCCTGCCCTGGGGACAGCAGGGCCAAGGGCAGCCTGGGCTGCTGGGGACAAGGAGCTGCCATGGCCAGCCCTGCCCTGGGGACAGCAGGGCCAAGGGCAGCCTGGGCTGCTGGGGACAAGGAGCTGCCATGGCCAGCCCTGCCCTGGGGACAGCAGGGCCAAGGGCAGCCTGGGCTGCTGTAGGAACTGCCCTGGCAGCAGCTCAGGGAGGGGATCCTGCCCCTCTGCTCAGCCCTGCTGGGGCCAGGCTGGGAGCTCAGGGCAGGAGAGACGTGGAGCTCCTGCAGAGGGCCCAGCAGAGGGGCACGAGGATGATGATGGTGAAGGGCCTGGAGCACCTCAGCTCTGAGGAGAGGCTGGGGGAGCTGGGCCTGTCCAGCCTGGAGAAGAGACCCTGAGAGTTCCATCTGAACAAGAGGGAGAAGTTCCCTGAGCAGTGCCCCAGCATGGGGACAGATTGCCCAGAGAGGCTGTGGAGTCTCCTTCCCTCACTGGGGACATTCCAGAGCCAGCTGGGCACCCTCCTGTGCCACGTGCTCTGGGATGGCCCTGCCTGAGCAGGGAGCTTGGAGCAGGTGACCCACGGGGGTCCCTTCCAGCCTGACCCATGCTGGGATTTTGGGAAGGCAGCTGTTCATGAGTGTGCTCTCTCTGCACCTGACGTAGCTGCTGACTGAGCGTGGTGCTCCAGGTGGTACCAGAAGGAGACTTCAAAACCTAGGCAAGAACAGTGATCACTGCCCTGGGATGTACTGTACAAGGGGAGGAGCAGCAAGTCTCACCAAGCTGGGAACTCAGTACCTGGAGCCTTTCTCAGGAGGCAGGAGCTCGAGGTCCTTCTGCTCCCCAGACCCATCTGAACCTGCCACATGGCAGCTTTGGCACCCATTCTGCAATATGGGGACCTGGGAGCCTGGGGGAAACCACTGTGACTCAGCTTACCCAGAGGTTCAGCACAAGAACAGCCACTGCTGAGGCCAGGCTCTGCCTTTATTGGAGGAGGAGTTCCCAGCAGAGACCCCCATATGTTTAATGAATTGCCTCAGTTTAAAGATAAATTCAGAAGTGGACAGACTGGAGTCTCCTTCCAGACTTACTTAATTATGTGCATTTTTATCATAACTCAGCTTGTTCTCTAAAGCATTCATTTTTATTTTGGGTGATGTGTTGCATGTACATATGAAAGTACTAACCTTAATGCTGTGTGTTCCTACAGATGAGGATGAGGATGATGATAATATTGAGATAGATACTAATGAGGAGGCTCCTGAATGCTCTGTTACTGGAGGTGGAGATGAACTTACTAACCTAGAAAATGACCTTGATTCAACGGGTAATTTAAATAATGGCTATTTTGTGTTTTTTGCATGACTAACACTCCATCATCATATAAATACTGATGTGCTGCTTGTCTCTGTCAGCTTTATTCCCATGTGCCTTCTCAGGTCTCTTAAACCTAATATATTTTATTTTTTAATATTTAATATCTTGCATTCATGTTTAGTTGAAACCTAAACTCAACGAAATCATTGTTTCCAGCAGTGTCAGATTAAAATGTCTCTTGCTTTTTTGGTGGGGAAGGGGACCCAGGGCCACATGGGTAAAGCAGAGCCACCTGAAAACACTCTGCAGTGCCATCCTGGCCCATGTGCTCAGGGAACAGGAGCAAATTCTGTGTTCTTATAGACTTGGTGTCTCTCTGCTTCCTTCCCGAGGAGCCGTTCTTGTGTTTACACCTTTTTGTCCCAGTGGGGCGTGGAGGTATAAATATGAGCAGAAGCAATCCTATTTACTTAACAGTGTTCAAATAACAAGGGTTTTATAAACACATGAAGCCACAGGAGTGTTACTGCCCCTTTTCAAAAATCTTCAAGCCCAGCTGAAGTTTAGGTGATAAATGTGGTGCTAAATATGTTGGGATCTTACACTTAGCTCAGGCCTAGAGTAACTTGGCCAGCACAGGCCTGTGTCTTGAAACAGGCAGTACAAGAGAGAATATCTTCAGCATCCTGTGCCTTGATTCTGCCCATGCCAGCTAGATCCAAACGTGTAGTCCATAATATGTTAAATCAGAACCTTATTTAGTGTTTTTGGATTTCCAGACACATAACAAAATATATTTAGTGTTTCCAGCACTTGAATTTAGCTTACTTAAATCAGAATCCTGTCAAATAATTTTCCAATAAAAACTGGTTAATTTTAGGAGGAATAGAAGCTGAGTAATTGAATATTCCTGTCCCACTGCCCAGTGACTTACCAACATTTATTTCTGTGGGCCTTTTTTCCTGAGAGGTACCTTTTAACCCACTGCCCAGTGCCCCATGTCCACCATGGGAAGACATTCTGAAAAAGACCTGGGGCATCATTTTGCAGTTCACTCTGCACAGCAGCCAGAGGTACAGACAAGTAAGAATGAAGATGGGCAGTAATACAGAAAGCAGTCTAGTGGTGTGGTAGAATTCAGACTACATGGATTTTGGTTTAAATCTGCCAATCATACCAAGTTCTAATAAAGGCTGAATCTCCTGGGAACACCTAAAAGTACAACTACTAAGGGACATTTCAGATTTGGCATCATTATGGACCATATTAATTAGTCCCCTGAAGAATCTTAGCCCCTCCCATATTTCTTAAAAAGAGAAAACTTTATTTTTACTCCTTCTTGGTTTTAAGTATCACTTCTGTCTGTATTTGTGGGTACTTCTACGTGTTGTGAACCTCTTATATCACAGTTATTACATGATGTTTATGTATAAACCCACAAGAACGTGCATGTACTTACATGTGAGCCTCAATTAAGGGCACCCTGACTGGGAGTGCCAGAGGAAAGGGAAACCATCCTTTTTCATGCCCAGCCCAGCCCAGTGCTGCAGCATTTGACTGCCTGCATGCCAAAAATGTTTTGGCTAACACGCATTGGAGCGCTCCAAACCTTGGAAGGAGCTGTGGGGCTGAACAGTCAGGACTCCACTTTGCACAGCAGCTCCAGGTCACCAGCCTGCAGTGAAAAACTCGGGTTGTGCACGTGGGCAGACACAGGAGCTGCTCTTTGACCCAAGGCCCAGGTGTAGGTGCACCCCATGTGCAGGTGATGCTCCCCTGGCCCCAGTGCAGGGGTGATTCCTCACGTGGGGCTGCTGTGCCAGTGTTCCTCTGCTTCCCTACTCAGAAACAGCTCCACAGTGCTGCAGCTTGCTGTTAGCACCTTCCTCCTCCTCACTTGTGTGTGTGTGGGTAACTCCATGTGCAGGTGTGTTACGGATTCATACAGCCAACATACAGAACAAGCATTAGTGGGAGATAAAATTCTCAACTGCTGTTTGTTTGGGCTCTGACCCAAGTTGCTAAAATTGATTTAAAAATTTGAGGGCTTCAGCAGACTTCGAGTTTGTCCCTCTGATGCAGTTCTGAAGCATTTTATGACTCCCAGTTTCAACATATTCTGTGAATTGTAGTAAATTATTGCTAGAAAGTATTCTTTTTTGATACTGAAATTTTATGAGAAGCTGTGCCTTAGGATTAATTAGTAGTTCATAAACTTGAGGGGTTATCAGTACGTAAATTATATGATAAATTGTCATCTTTAAATAAATTGCTTTTTAGGTGTGTTTTTATACCAAAGTATAGATATGTACCCATTGGGAGTAACTTTAAACATGATCTACTTTCTGTGTTTTTCATCTGCTGTCTGCAAGCATGTTTACTTGTTCAGCTGAGTGTCATGTATGTTTTCCAAGAAAAAAATCTGTGTATGTTTCACAAACCTGCACCAATCCCAATCACAAAAACAATTCCTTCTATTTTTTTTTAAGTTCAAAACGATAGCAAAGTGAATTAAACCTACCTTTTAAATTGCTACATTGTTGTAGCGAGCCTGCATTGAAATGCATCTCACTCTGTTGTATGTGGTATTTGCATATTTAGCAGAACAAAACAGTAAGTTGGTGGATTTGAAGCTGAAGAAGCTCCTGGAAGCTCAGCCACAGGTGGCAAATTCACTCTCCAGTGCTGCTCAGAAAACTGTAACAGATAGCTCAGAGCAAGACATTAAGGTAAGTTTTGCTTAATGCTTTTGTTTTGGTGCCCTGTGTGTTATGATCAAGGGTCTGTATTTTGTGAGGGAGAAAATAATTTTCTACCAAATCTTTCAGAGTCAGAAACACAGAAAATCTTCGTGGCAGGTGCAGTTAGGTTTGCAATGCACTGGGTTTTTTCCTGTTGATTGATCAACACATTTTCTTTTTTTTTTTTTAAATCTTGATGCTTGTCATTGGCAGAACATGAACAGCTATAAGAAGTTCTCTCAATTCTGCCTGCTCAGGTTGTTACTGATATCAGAAATGCAGCACGGGCTCTGTCCTGCTGCTGGTGCAGTCAGCAGCTGGACTACCTGACCTGAATGGGAGTGGAGTTGGACTCTCAGAGATTTGCTTCCCTCCCAGTCCTGGTCCTCTGTTTTTTCCTACATTAAAATTAAGCTGTGGTACACTTTAAAGGTTTACATACTTTGGGTGCTCAATGAGTGCTTCTGAGAAAAACAGACATGAGTGTGTGGTGTATATGGGCACTTTGCCTATTCTTAATGTTCACCACTTCAGCATGAAGTGCCCACCAATCAATTTTCCATTTCATTTTCTTAATTAGACCCCTTGTGTTCTCGCTATTATGTTTTTTAAAAATAGTCCCTGTATGTCATTAATATCCCTATGGCTCTGGGGCACTTCCAGTTGGGTATAACTTTTCACCCACCTGCAGTCTGTGGGGAGAGCACTGCTGACTGAAAGGATTTCCTTCCCCAGATACAGAGATGCTTTGAAGTCACAAAACAATGACTTTCATTGCTTTTCCCTTACACTGTCGGTTCCTATAAATTGGTGATGAAAGTGTGTGGCAGCAGCAGAGGACTTTCGGTCTCTATCTTTGAACAAAAGGAAGCCTGGATCAAGTCTGATTTTTGCGTTCAATTTAGCTTTCTGCAGTGGATTTAATGCAAAATGAAGCTGGCCCAAGAATAATACAATGGATTGAAAAGGCTAACTGAATTAGTGGGCTTAGAGGAATACATTTGTAAAGTGGCAGAAGTCCCCAGTCATAAAAAGGTTTCTTAAAATGGGATTTACTAGCTAATCACACTGATATTTTAGCATGTTGCCAGGCCTAAAAAATTAGCCATGTTTGTTTATTTTGGTAAAGACTCTGGTTTAGGCTGTCTGATGGTTATTACACTAATAACAAGAAGCCACCTTTTATTTAACCAAAATCTTATAACCACCTGATTAGTGCAGCTGAAAAGTCATCCAGAGGTATAAGCAATACTTGTTTAAGCCTTAATTCTTTGAAATTACACACAGGCCGCCTCTTAGGGTAATTCGGTGCCACCTAACCCGGCAAAAATGGTATTTCTCTTCATAAAAAGCATCTGTGAAGGAGTTGCCTTTTTTTTTAAGGCACTCCCACAAAAAAGGTGCAACTTAACAGTTTATCTCAGCGTGCGTCTTTTCTAAGGAGGAGTTGAAAGGCGGCGTTATAAGGAATATATGGTGTCCATCTGTTCTCCTGGAGCTCTTGGCATTGAGGTGGATTTGTTTTTTAATAAAATGCAGTTTACAGGTTTCTAAATGAGGCATTCTGTGTTTGTGGAAAAGGATAAACTGTTACCTTCCCTTGGGGATTGTGTATCCCGGCCTCCTTGAGGCGAGAGAATAGGCCGTTGGAGAACTCCCTCATTACCAATTGTCTCAATGCAGAGGAAGGGCAAAGTCTTGGTAGCTTTTGATAACCAGTTTCAGCATTCAGCAGGCTTAGCTATTAGTCATGCATCTTAGCCTTTCCCTATTTACTTTCAAAACACTTAATAAAAATAATAAAAGATTAGGTATAAAATGAAATATTTGTTTGGTACACAGCACCTCGGTATCTGCAGCTTCCACACACCACAGTGGTTCAGTCTTCTGGGATATTTCGTGTTGATAGAATCATTTGAATTTGTTACCAGTATTAACATAGGAAGCCCTGGAAAAGATAATTGTAGTTTCCTTAGCTGTAAAGGGCTTACTTACAAATCTGGCTTTGGAAAGTTATAGCTGATGAAATGCAGTTCAGTGGGGTAGCATTATAATCCTACCTTTTAGACTTCATCCAGCATTAGTGGTTTATCTCAATGGGCATAAAATTAGAAACTAGTTCTTCTTGTCATACAAGTCTATGGGACTAGAGAAAACAACAGATTTCTGTACCGGGCCGGGAGAGAGGCTAAAGGCAGCACACTTTAAAATGATACAGATCGTGTTCAGGGCCAGAGACGCCGGGACTTGGCAGCAGCACACGCAGGGCTTGGCAAGGCAGAGGTGCAAAAGGGTGATTTTTTTGTTTAAAACCAGCATCGCTGGCAAATGCCGGTCACAATGAAGAGCTCTGCTTGGTAAAGTAGAGAGTTCTGCAGGAGGGTGCCCCACAGAGCAAAAAGCCAGTCGTTGCCACCACGTATTAAACAAAAAAAAAAAAAGGAAAAGTTAATCACTCTTGTACTTTTTTCCCCCGCAGCTGAGACTCCCATCCAATATAAACCACGGCCCGAGTTGTGCAGTCCAGTTTGTAAAAGCTGTGTCCTGTCCCCTCACAAAAACGTACCTTTGAAATTAATGTCTTCCCGCTTGTAAACAAAAGGAACTGTTGTGTGTCTGTGGTTTTTCCCCAGCAGAATGGAACAGAGGAACACCGTGCTGAGCGGTCACAAAAAGCAGCAGAACGGTTTAGAAATCCCGTTGTGTTCAGCAAGGACTCGGCCGTCAGGAAAACTCAGCTCCAGTCTTTCAGTCAATACGTGGAGAGCAGACCAGGTAGGAGAAAATACAAACCCTGTTTTCCCGTCTTATGATTTAATAATATTTAACAATAAATATATGAAAACCCGATAATGTAAGTCCACGTTTCAATACATAAATATCAAGCTTTATAATAATTTTACATGTCTTTTCCCTTTTTTCAAGAGATGAAAAGGCAGAGATCAATACAGGAAGATACAAAGAGAGGAAATGAGGAGAAGGCTGCGATAGCTGAGACTCAGAGGAAGCCATCAGAAGATGAAGTGCTTAATGTATATTAATTTTTTGTCTGGTTTCATGATTGCTGATAATTCCAAACTGTATGTGGAAATAGTGCCTTTATTTGTTAAAATGAGATGTTAGGGTTTTTTAGATGTCAATCTCCAGTGCATTCAAAGCAGAGTGAGAGGGGTGCACTGTTGAATTAGTCTGCAGTGTGGTGATAATTGTCAGATAAAAAAAATGAATTTTTCAGAGTTCCACAGCCCCAGCTTCCTTGAGACATTTCCATCAGGGCACTTCCCATAAAGAGATTCCAGTATTGATCTACCGGGAGGATTTTAATTATTACAATAGCAGATACCGCAGAGCTGCAGTTAGAGGGAAGAGTCACATGAGACCTGCTAGAATTTCTCAGCCAACCCATTTTGTTGGCTTGGGTTAATGGGTGTTCAACCTTTCCATTATCCAGATCAGCCGTGAATTACTAGCTGAATGATGTTTGCATTAATATAATATATATGGTAATTTCTTCACTTAATTAACGGGGAGGTTCAGCTCAGTAGGGGTATGGGCTGATCATGTGTAAAATTGATTTGTGAGGGAAATATTTGATAGACCGCAGGGAGAAAGCTGGTTTTGATGGACAGCTGCGGGACAGAAGCAGGAAGAACCAAGTTTTAACCTGAATTTTTTTTTTGTCTGAAAGCGCAACACAGCCTTTCAGGGTGGTTGTTTGTTGGTCTCCACAGTTTATCTGAACACATTTGTCGTTTTTGCTGAGGCAATCTGGAGCCGAGCAGCAATTTTGTACCGCTGTCATATCTACACCAAAACATCGAACTTTTTACGAGCCAGAGTTATTTTTAGCCCAGTTGTACTTTTGCAGAGCTGAAAAGGTCTGGCACAGTGAGTTCACATTATATATGCAGATGATACACATGAACTCTTGGGATATTACAGCCTGACACAGCATTTCTTTTCATCTTCTAATAGCAATTGTTAACAATTATACATGCTGACATTAGGGAAGTTTTCATACTATTTTCAATTAATTATAGTTGATGAAAGGCAATATATTGCACGTCACTTCAACTCCCCAGACTGAATTTTTTTTTTCTTTCTTCAGGGTCTGCTCTCAGGGAATTTTGGTTTTGTTGTTGCTGTTTTTCTGGCTATACAACAGGTAGAAAAGGGTTTTCCATTAGGGATGCTACTGTTGGCTATTGTGTAGGAAGAGAGGGACCAAATTAACGTCCTTAAATTTGGATACCCCAAATTTCAAAGTTCGGTGTTCGTTACTGGTCCTGGGAGCTCAGCCATGCTGTTAATTTTCACTTTGAACATGTCTTTATTTGCAATAATATGCTGATGTGTTTATTATGCCTGCTGCCTGCATTTGAAGCTGAATTGATTACTTCAGACACACTTACAGAAAAACAATTGAAGCTGTTCAGTGAAAGTATCTGAGACCCTTATGCAGCAACAAGTTAGCCTCTGGTAGGGAAATAAGTCTCAAGAAAAAAAAAGCCTCTTTTTTTTTCTGTTCACAAAGGACAATAATTTTTGTTCCTTCCTTTACAGAGTGTAGATGAAATATGAAATAATTTTGTCAGGGGTTTTTTTTTTTTTTCTAAACCTATTTAAAACATTCACCCAGGCTCTGGGTCAGGCGTAGGAGGAAAAAAGTGCATGGAAGGTTACTTGGAAGGAGTAACATGTTTTTCTTAACTTATGCAAAAACATGCTTCAGGAATGACATTTTAGCATTGAGTGCAGTCACAACACTGCGTGGAAGTTGTTGAGAATAACTTGGAGGTACTGAATGCCTTTGCTCAAGACAGGCAAATAGCTTTGGGAACAGGTGGAGATCTGTGTGGTCATGTGCAGGGCAGAGAGGAGTTCCAGGGTGCAGGAGGCAGACTTGGCTCCTTAGAGTGTTCCCACAGCTTTCTTGGGAAGATTCAGTAGGATTTATCAGCGGGGCATCCCTGGGTGTGATTGGCACAGAGGCAGGACAGCTCAGGTGAGTCCCTGTGCACCTGACTGCCTGCCCAGGGCCTTGTCAACACCTCCCAGGATAAGAGTTGTAGTTAATTAGTGTGCTTTTACAGATCAGCCTGTAGGCAGGGCAGTTCCTTCAGTCAGAGAAACCCAGAGGGGCTGGGGGCACTCAGAGCTACAGATGGCTCAGAGGAGCTAAACAAGCCAGGGGTCTTGGTTGGGGTTTGGTTTTAATCTTAAGAGCCCACTTTTTAAATTGTCATTAGACACTCTAGTGCTAGTTTTTCTAGCCCTGAAAGTTAAAACTGAACCAGACTCGATTGGGGTAGAAATGGCACGTTAAATAGTGCTTTATTTGTATTACCTTTCTTTTCATGGCACTTTGTTACAGCAGCTTTTATGCACTTAGAAATAAATTACAGGAATTTCAAAATAACTGCCAGCTAGTAAAAAAACTGCAAAATCCAATGTTCCCAAAAGAAAAAAGCAGGGTATTTTAATAAACAAATAAGGACATTTGGCAAAATTGTGAAGTTTATGAAATGTGTTAGCCTTTTGGTAGCAAGCATGATATTTGGTTGTTTAGGTAAGTGCCTTACTAAGTGTTTGTGGGAAGGAAAAATGCAACTTACAAGTGATGTTTTTTCTTCTTGTTTGTTCTCTTTAACAGAAAGGGTTCAAAGACACCAGTCAGTATGTTGTAGGAGAATTGGCAGCACTAGAGAATGAGCAAAAGCAAATTGACACCCGTGCCGCGCTGGTGGAGAAGCGCCTTCGCTATCTCATGGACACAGGTACGGTGCCCAATTACACTGTAAACAGTTTTGGCAAATTGAGCGTTCACAAACTCTTATAGAGTTTTGGAAGTGTGAATCTTTGAAGCCTGAATGTTCAGCAAAACTGCCTTGAAAATAAAAAGGCTGCAATTTGCAGCCACCTCTCTGGGCCCTGGTGATAAGAGTGCCTTCATGGGAAGTGATAACTTGCCCTGATACCGTGTGAGCCAGCACTATTGAACAGTGTGCTCATCCATGCAGAGTTGGAATACACATCTGTGCCTCATTGATATGCCACTGCTTTAAAAAAAAAAAAAAAAAAAGGAAAAAAAAAAAGAAAAAAAAAGTAAGATCTTCACTGTTCTACTGATTCAGTGGGAAAAAAAAATTTGGCCAGCTAAAGCCATGTACTGCATGAAGCAGCACAGTACATGGAGGAAGGCTCCATTGACTAGATCACTGAAATTTAAGAATACTATCTGGTTACTGATGCTCCACGATTATTTTATTTGTTTATTTTCAGGAGGATGGGTTTTAAAGGTCTGTAATACTTGGTGTTGTGAGTACCATTGAAAGGATTAAAATATATGGGCAATTTTTTGTTAAAAGCATAATGGTTGTGACTTCAACGATGAACTTTAGATGGGTATTACGTGCTGGTGGTCATCAGAGATGGAGAGGTTAAACCATATCAATTGGAAACAAAAGATGCTTTGGTGCTTCAAAAATAAATACTGTTGCAGGTCCAAAAAATGTTCTTCCTGTCCAAGGGAAAAAAAGTTGGTTGGTCCAGATTACTTTGTGGGTAAATTGTCTCTGTAAGTTATATGGATATCTGATGTTATGAATTTGAAGCCCGTCTTTTACTGAAATAATAGGTTTTAAAGTAAATTTGAATCCAGGGTTATGTTTTGTGATACAGATGAATTGACTTTAGTTAAAAGTTCCATACTTTGAAATGAGCCTGCCACTTGTATCCAAATTTTAGGGTGTTTTTTTCGATGTATTTACTTTCTCACATGCTGAGGTTGTTTGATTTTTTAAACTAATTTTACAAAACCACATAAATCAGAAACTATTTTTGTGCTGAGTGGATGCTTGTTTAGTAGAACTTTTGCCTATTATGGTCTTTTGAAGTACTTTTTCAGATGCATTACATCTTGATCTTTAATTATTTAGCTAGAAAAAAATGTGTGTGTATTATCCTACACTTTCTTTTGTACTTTTTTGTATTTGTGAAATCTATGTTCTGCACAAAAAAGCCAATATTCCACAAGTCTTATGTGTACTCCAGATACCACCTATAGATACATATGGAGTCATCAGCATAGCACTTGGGGATTTTAAAAACTCTAATAACCATGTTGCTATTTTATTTGTGTCATTTAGTGATTTTAAAAGAGATTTCTAATTGCTTTTAATTTCTTGTATTCTGAAGTATGACAGAAGTTGCTGTATTCTTCCTGTCAGACCCATGGTGAGGTTGATTTTTGTTGTAAGTGGCCTGCACACTTAGGAGGAGTCTAACACACAGCTGGAGAGTAAGAGTGTGGTTTAGAGGTTTGTAACTAGAATGCTGATAAATATCCATCACTTCTTGTACTGGGGAGAAGGGGACAAGTGGTGCAGCCATAATAAAATAATCACTTCTACTTTTTAACATTTTCTGACCATTCAGAGTTTAATTGAAAGCAATTGATTTGTCAAGTCAATTATAAGCATCCTATTTATGTTATCAGTGAAAAACTGCAATTTAGGAGAAAACATGTGAAAAGTGGAGTTTTTATAAAGTTAAATACAGCCTTGAATGCAGGGATTCTCAAACTTCTCTGACTGTGGTTCACATCTTACCAGGCAGCCTCCAGAGGACCTGCTGTATCTCATCTCATTAGTGGCTCTCTTTGTCAGGGTGGCACTTGGTTTTCTTCCACACCTCTCAATAATTCCTGAAGCAGACAAACCAGGAGCTTGTGCCCATGTCTTCATCCCTGCTTCTTCTGTCAGAGTCTGGGCAGCTTCTCCTCAGTGTCTGACTGAGAGAGGGATCTGGAAAGAAAAATGATGAGTCAACACCATGTGACCTGCCAGCTTGCCGTGGGCCACCCAGTGGTCTGTAAAGCCAGGTCTGGAGGAAGAAAGTAACCACAGCATGGTAGCTAGGAGAGCCTTGAAGGGCTGATGATGATGATCTTGGGGTTTGGCAAATACTCCCTTAGGTGTTAGTACATACCAGAAAGATGAGAAATACTAAATGATGCCAGCTCTCGGAGTAGTTCTGAAAAGTCTTTTGGTATTTGGGTTTTCTGAAAATGCAGGCTTTAGGAACAAGGAAGGCGCTTGGGCATGTGTAGTGAATAGATCCTGAAAACACAACATGAAGGACAAGAACCACAAATGAATTGGTTTCATAATTACCACTCTTTGAAAATCACATCTCTTCCTTAATTTTGTAGTGCTTGGGGTTGGAATACTGGATAACCTCAGGCAAGTAAAGGTCTCTGCTGACCTTATTTCTCAGCAGTTGAAGCAGGGTACCATGTTTGTACATTTGTGTCAGGAAGGGCTTACACTGAATGACCCCAACAACTGTTTGCAGGGTCACAGTCCCCATCAGTGTGGGAGCACATTTGGTATTGGGATTTTCAGCGTTGTTTCTATGTGTGCCAAGACCATGCAAGATAAATTAAACAACTGAGAGACTCCCATCATGACTTAGTCGCTTGCCTTGAAATTAAATTGAAGAAGGTAGAGCATGGTCTGCTCAACCCTGTTGTGTGTGCTGAGGATTAGACCATCTTTTCCTTCTCCACTGTGCTTGGCCTGGCTTTTTATTAAGACTTACTAGGAAGAAAGCACTGTCTCTTCCTTCTCATCCTTCTCCAGCACAGAACTGGGGGTGTTTTTTTCCAGTGGAGAAACTCTTTGCCACCTGGCAGCTCTTCATCCTTATGAGTTTGAGAGTTCTTTTTGTTGCTTAGCCAGGAGGGATTTTTTTCAGGCAGCAGCTTGGACATTGTCCTGTATCATTCATTTCAAATCATACATTTATTTCACAGAAAAAGGTTTTTGTATCCTCTTCCCATGTATCAAAACATTTGTTTTAATGTTCCACCTCTCTTGGTGGGAATTTCTTTGCTATGGGCTAGTGATAAGACCAGAAAGATATAGTGATTAACCCTTGGACACTGCAGGCTTTGATAAATGTGGAAGAAATCATATGGTTTCACCAAAAGAGAAGCAACTGTAAGTATAAACAGTATATGTTCTTGGTTAGATTCCAGTTCATGGCATTGTTTGACTTCATTAGATATTTCACGTTTTAGAGAAAGTGTCTAGCACTTAGGATTGCAAATAGAAGGTTGAAAATGCCACCCTGGCTTTGATAGTGGGTCCTGGAGGTTCCCTGGAGGTTCCTCTCAAGGAGAGGAGTCCTTGACACAGCAGCTCTCCATTCCCTAGGATGCAGCCTGGCTTGCAGAGTATCCATGCCACTGCTGCCCTCCATAAGGGAAGGGCATCTGATGGAAGTGGGGCTGCAAGAAGACAGCCTAGGTCCTTGTCTGCACATGCATTGCCATTTTCCTGCTGTGCTAGGGAGCTTTTTTGGCTGGGGAAGACAAATTTCTGGCTCTTGGCCAGCTGATACTTTCAAAGTTCGTCAGCTAGGCACAGAATTTGGTACTGGCTGAAGCTTTGCATTTCCGGTGCCAGCTGCTCATGATTTGACTAGGAACACTTTCCTAAGATGTGTGAAAAAATAAAAGTTATTAAAATTCCTGGGTTGCTGGCTTCCATTTGAATCTGAGCAGTCACACTTTTTATTAATACGCGGTAATTTATGTCAGCGGTGGCGTAACCTCAGTCCTCAGTCTTTGCACTTACAATGAAAATGTAACCTCACCTTGTTCCAGCACAGTGTGGTTACTGCTCCACTGCAAAGCTGTGGGGGAATCAGTGCTTCAGTGCCCTGAGCTCCCTGGAATAACCACATTTGCTGATGCTGTCAGGATACAGGTCAGAGTTTATAGGAGGGATTTTGGAGCATCTGCCCTGTGAAGCACAACACCGCAAAAAAATTGCTGGGTGCAAGTTTTTAGAGAGAAGGCAGGCCAGATGTTCAAGTAAGAGGAATGAGTTGGATGATGGAGTATAAAAATCATGATCTAAAAATCTTCTTCATTTGTTATAATGGCTTGAAACTAAGTGAAGTCAGAGGTAGGATTATCTTGCTTTCCTTGAGATTGAGTTTACCCATGTTGTGCCTAACCTGCTATGGGTAAAATAGTTTTGTCTCTACTTCTGAGTGTCTTCCTCCACTGCAAATTCTTCCATCATTGCGTTTTAAGGTGTCCATCATCTTGATATCCAAATACCAATTAAAATGCAGAATTGTCACACAGCACAATTAAAATAAAAGTCAAAGAATCCTGGTTTACAAATCTCTAATCTGAAATTTATCTCTTTTTTCAGTCGCTGTTTCTTCACTAATTGCATAAACAAGTATTTGAAAAAAAATTGTAGCTATCAGATATTTTGTTATCTGGCCACAGGGTATGAAGTGTTTTTAATTGTTTTTCTGATTAACTTCAGGCTCCCAAATTCAAGTAGAAGCATATTTGTGTTTTCCATGTGAGATCCTGTACCTTACTAATGGATGAGTATGTTTGTGGTACTGTACAAGGATTAATGAAATTTTTAAAAAAACCCTCTGCTGCTGCTGATTGACCACTGATGGTAAATGTAATTGAATTAGCAGTGCACTAAAATAAATGTAGACAAAATAAATATAGACAAGAAAATCTGGTGAAAGCTTCTGTAATGTTTTAGATTAATAGGCATACAGAATTCTTCACATTTTTTATTACGTTGTCCCTAGATGAATTCAAAGTAATTGGGGTGGTTAATTTTATTTACACAGAGCCGTTCACAGCGCATTAAATAATAGAGATAATTGAACAAGAATTGTCAAGTGTGTACTGATATCAGACATATTACAGAAGGGAATGTGCATAAAACTTCATTTCTATGCAGCCATTGTTTATGGTAATTAAGTACACAGATTTATCCCTTGGTTGCCTTCCAAGCTTATGGCAACTGCTATTGTTGTGCTCCATTAATATGTAATCAG
>VWZP01000141.1:897486-899986 GCA_013396995.1 Dicaeum eximium | reverse complement strand
TTAGTTTAAAATTAGAGGATTTGTTTTTGATCTAAAGTCTGCTGGGAGGCAATAGGTACTTGCAAACCTTTTTTCTGAATGTGCTACACAAATTCTCATTTCTTATTTTTCCTGGGAGATCCGTCATTGTCCTTTTAATTCCTGAAGCCAAAAAACTTACATTTCTCACCTAAAATTAGTTACAGCAGCACCAGCAGCATCAAAACACTTCTTTTCTAGACTCAGTTGGCTTTATTTTAAATAAGTATTTTCGGGCTTTCAGTCCCTATCTACCAGCCGTGGGGGGAACTGTTTACTTGTGCAGAGAAGCTCCTCTTAAACAGGAGGCACCGACCTCCTTCCCATCAAGTCCCCTGAATTTGTGACAAACAGATCCACAGAGTGTGGAGCCCCTTGGGAAAATGCAAATGTCAGCAAATCACCTCTTTTAACAGGGGGAGTGCAGGTGTCACACCTACCCTGGGATGCTGGAAAGGTGTGTGTGTGTGTTGGGCAGCCCTTTCCAGAGGTAACAACTCGGGACAAAAACAAAAAGAGGGCAGAACAGAGAGGAAAAAAAAACCAAAAAAACCCAAATGTGGCTATCCACAAGTTGGCTGATGTGACCCTGTGGCACCTAGCAGTGTGCTGGCTGTGACCCAGGACGTGATACTCCAGCAAGCTGAAAGAGATGGCTGTCTCTGCTTTCTTTTGGCCTCCCAAGACAGCTGCCTGCTAGGGACCAAATGGCAGGGGGGAAAAGAAAAAAAAAAATCAAATATCTGCCTCACACCTGCTTTCTCCAAACTGCCTGCCACAGTGCCACCGTGCCCACCAACTCCCCTGCCTGGCCTCCTCTCCATGGAATACCAGGACAGGATAGTTGAGATAGTTTGCTCTTCTTCAAAACATCATTAGGATTGAAAAAAAAATTAATCTCTTTCTTGCACGTTTTGCATAAATATATGGTGAGTTATCAATTGATGTTCAAATAGCTTAATTGAGTTTGAGGGGGGAAAGGTCATTTAATTGGTCTATTGAAATGTTAACAGAAACAGATATGGCAAGGGATAGACTTTAATGGCTGCAGTGTGGCACTGATGTCTGCATTCACTTGCAAAATTGTTAATTAGGGCACTTTGGTAGTTCATTTGCTTTTGTATTGATGTGCTTAGTCCAACGAGAGAAATTGGGTTTGTATATGGTATTTACATGGGGCAGCAGAGGTTCACCATACAGTCAGGAATGAGGAAAATACAGTGTAAATCAGAATTGGGTTATGATTTGTGACAGTGTCTTCATTAACATCCTGCTGGTTATGGCAGTCATTTTTCTAGTAGCTCGTGTATTTTTGCATGTGATTAAGCTTGATATGTTCGGTTTCTTCTTTTTTTAAATCATTCTACTTGTGTACTTGAATGATGCTATAATAATGATTTTTTAAAAGTTAGCTATACAAAGCATTTTAGGCTAGATAAAAACAAAATGCACAGCAAAACAAGGAATTACATATCTGTGTTCGGTGAGCCCTGAAAGGAGGTGTTATCTCCTTAAATGCATACCAAAAGGATAGATTCAGTTGCAATTCCTGGCCCACAGTCATCAGAGCCGGTGCAATTACAAAACCACTCCTTAGCTGTTAGGTCCATCGAGCATCCCTCACAGAATATCAACCTTTAAGGTGTTGGCATTTTGTCTGTGGGAATGGCAAAATCGCATGGAGCGTCCACTAGCATTTTTTTGAGGGAGGTAATTGCGGGGATTAATCCGGGTGCTGTTTCCTAAATAGACTTGCTGGATGCAGAGCTTTATATTTGCCTTGGCTGGAAGAAGGCTGTATTGAGTACAGTTTATAATAATGCACTATACCCTAGGTACTCTGTATAAACAGAGGCAGGAAAAAAAAAAAAAAAAGCAAAAGCAAGTTGCTGTGAATCATCACTTTTACACCAGGGATGCTGTTGTCCTACCAGCACAAGCTGGCAGAGAAGAGGACATTTTGCAGCAAGTAACGTGCTGATTTTAGCAGCTCCTAATTGAAAAGGGCTTTTTGTTCATTTAACATATATTGTACTTTCACGTTTGGGTGTTCTGCCACTTGCTTCTTCAGCCTTGGGGCTTTGCTCTGTAGTTTTCGATGGGGCATTTATTTAAAAGGCAGGCATTCCTGTAGCCAGAGTGGACATCGGTTCATTCACTCATATGTATTTGGGAAAGTACTTACATGAAGATCACAAATATGCACAGCACAGCTATCTAGTTCTGCAAGTTTAATCCCAGCCCCAGAAAGTTTCATTGTGGCCCTATGCAAATGTATTTACATAGGAATGGGTCTTGGGTCCTTTAAAGAAGGCAACGAAGTTGGAAGACTGAGGCCAACAAATAAATGAAAGTTTCTCTAAATCCATTGGATAATAGAGGCAGTGTTAAGGCTAACCACAGTGTTGAACTAAACAGAGGGATTACTCCTGGGTTTTGCATCAGTTGTTTTCTGCCGGGTGGCCTCACTTGTCAAAAAAAA
>VWZP01000141.1:879015-897455 GCA_013396995.1 Dicaeum eximium | reverse complement strand
AAAAAAGGGGGGGGGGAAAAAAGTTGAACAGGCGAACATTCACATGGCACATTGAGAAAAGAAGTATGCTTAATTCCATCAAAGCTCAGAAATCAGTCATTAATTTATTCTAACCTCCAATTGTTGGTCATTTGTGAAACATCTGGCCTTTAAGTCATAAGAACCTAAACATAAATAGAATGTGAGTTCTCCTGAGGATGGAAGCTGGGTATAGTGGGGGTGCCACGTCAGTACACGAGCATGAGTGCATATATGTGTGTGTACTGCAGAGCCTGCAACTGCCACTTCATTTTGGAGACTTTGAAACACATTAAAATGAATCCTTCAGTTAATTTACTCTCAAAATTAGATTATTGTTCATTTGCATCTCAGAAAAGTTCTGCCATTCAAAAGAGTCTCTTTCTTCATGGTGGGTTAACAGTTAGATATTTAGCAATCGTGCAGCTTGCTAGTCAGAAATAGTTTCTAATGAAGTTGAAATTTGAGATAGAAAATATATAAAAGCTTTCAGGAAAGACATACCCTATTTTCCATATGGCTAAGTAATTGTTATGATATTTGTTTTAAAGCTGGACTTAGACACTCCTGACTGCCCTCTAATTTGATATGGCTGGTCCCGGCGATTCTTCTGGAGGAAACTTTCCTGGTAGAATGCAGTGAAGGAGATAAATAATTTTGCAGCTATAAGCACATGGCAAAGTATAGAAAATAATTTGGTCGCCCTTACTGTCGTGCAGATAACAGTCTCCAGGTTATTTGCCTCTGCTGGGAGTTGGAACCCAAGTGAAAAGGAACTTAGTGTTTAAATGGAGATTTGAAATAAAGGTAGCATCTCGGAGCTGACAAAATTCTGCCTTTTGTTAAGAGTAAAACTGCTATTTAATTCTCAGGGTTAGGGTGTTGTTTTTATTTGGGATGGGATTATAGTTCCTCATGTAGCTCAAATGTAGCAACCTCTCCTGTGATGAAATTTCTTGTATTTCACACATGTGAAATGAGAGGCATAGAGTGAAATTAGATTATAAATATGATGGGAAAATTTAGATCTGTCAATCCACGTGGGAATCTCAGAGCTTTCTGTTTTCAGGCAGTTACCTTCTTGTACTTCTTATTTTTTTGTTTGTTTTTTAAAGACCTCTTTGGCCTGACCATTTGCTTTTCTTGCTCAGCACAGGCTGCCTGCAGCTCTCAGGCTGTTTTGACGTAGAGATAATGATGCTGTCCAAATGCATCACAAAAAGAAACAATTTTTAAGGTTTTCTATAAAGCAGCTCTTTCCCTCAATATTTATCCTTTCCTCCTTGCTAAGTAAAGATACCTTGAGTCTGCACTCCATTGTGAAATTTACTGTATTCCAAACCTAGATCCATTGTATCTCCTTCCAAGCTGGGTTTTCTTGAAAAAGGATAAAGGATATCTGTGATTCAGCAGCCTGGCACACATTTATACTAAAAGAAAAAAGATCCAATGGGTAAATTAGGGGTGACTTGATATATTTTTAGCCTTGTCCCTGCCACAGCATGGCTGGAATTTGGTGATGTGGATGGGGAAGCATGTGGGAGCCCACGGGCACTCCCATGTTGCGGGGTGCACGTAGGAGCACGCGTGTACGCCCAACCCACCCACACAGTCCGTCAAAAGTCACGTTTCAACTTTGCTAAAGCACTCATTTCCAAGGCACTGATGTCCAAAGTATTGGTAGGATAGTGAAGATGAGAGAGGGGAGGGGGGAAAAAAAAAATCTCTTTAAACGGCTTGTGAAATGTAATGTTTGAAACGGTTCTTTGAGAACGTGCAGATTATGGCTTGTGTAGTGACTCTTCCCAGCTCTCTGGGAAATGAGCTGTTGACATTCTTTTGGGTCATCATCCAAGATAGGAGGGCAACCACAAGGATTTAGCAGATAAATTCATCCAAAAAGACCTCTATCCATTTCATTGCGACTTGGAAACGTTCATGTCGAATAGAAGTATTAATGTAGCCCTTTTAGCCCTTCAAAGTGAGCCTTATGTTTAAAAAAAAAAAATTACCAGAGTAATAACTTCTGTAGGTCTTCTAAGAGGTAATTCATTATTTACATAATTCTGGAGCATAAACCCATCTTTCCTTCAAGAGGCTCTGAAATAGAATTGAGGCTCTTATACAGTCTCTTTTGAAATTTAATCAACTGGATCTGTCTCAAATTCATTTCTAGTTTATTGTAAACAGTGGAATTTAAATTAATTTCTTCTTATCTTGTCTTTTGAAGAAAACTAGGAGCATGTTTAAAAGGTTTTTATTTTTAAATACAACTCAGACTTTATTTTATTTGGCAATTCTGGGGGGCTTTGGGGGTTTCTTAACCTTTAAACCAGGTGTTGGGCAGGATGGGCTTTGACAGCCATTACGCATTAGCATAGGTGATTATGAAATAAATAGGAAAAAAAAAATTTACCTTTTTTTTTTTTACTTGAACTCAAATGATACTATATAGGCTGAATGTGAGGCAAGGTTCCCACAATGCACTGTGAAAACCTAGGCTAACAACCACCCCGCTGCGTTGAAAACCCCAAAAAAAGACAAAAGCACAATGAAATAGAAAGCTTACCACCGGTAGCTTTCAAAACGACAAACTAGGCAAACTATACATCTCCACCACTCCAATTTTGTCAGAATGCTAATGAGCTTGCTCTGATCTTTACTCGGCTTCCCGTGTTTTCTACATCTTCAAGGACCACATGGCGCTAGCAAAATAAAGACAACTAAATGAGAATTTCGAATGCTTTTTGTGTTGGGACCTGGTGCCTTTCAGTTGACGCACTCGTTGAATATTCTCAACTTAAAAGCGTACAACAGGGGGCTGGGTATGAACTTTTTAGCAGGGGGAAATTTGTACAAAAGTAAATGAGTGTGATGAGGAAAATATGAGAAAAATTTCTGATTAATTTCCGCTCTATAATATCAATGACACCTTCAGCCCCTCTCATACTCCTCTAACAAGAGATGCTGATAAAAGATGAATGATTCTGTGTTGTTCACAGTGAATGTTTAGTGGTTTTTTAATAGCAGCATTCTACATAAAAGACACCAGGAAGTACTCCGCATTAGCAGTTGAGATCACTAGTTAATAGGATGATGTCTTTTAGCTTTTGTCACAAGATTATTAGAAAGGATGGGTTTCTGTTCTCATCCCGACATACTTTAGAGTGCTTGTTGAGCACAAGTGCTAAAATACAGGTTTCTCGGTATTGTTTAGCATGCAAAGTAAAAGCCCTTTAAATGCACCACCTTTTACTTTTTTTTTTTACCAGGTGATTTTTGTCATTGATCTCTTATTTGCCCCCTTTAGCTGTATTAATCACTTGGAGTGGTCTGCTTCTCAATGGGGGCTTGATGATGCATATGTGTATAGATTCACTATCAAAAAATAAATCCCTTATATGCTCTGCCCCTTCACAACCCTGATTATGGAGCTGTATTTACCAGCCTGTATTATACCATCTTGAATGCTCCTTACTGGAGTCGCCCAGTCTGCAAGAGAAATCCGTGCTAGAGTAGGGAGGGGTGAGCTAGGAGGAGGCATCCTGTTCCCTAAGCCAAATTTCATCTTTCAAAAACAATTGAATTCACAATTCTCTTCGGAATTCCCAAAAGTAAACGCAGATTTGTATTCACCAGTGTCAGGGCTTGGGGAGGAAAATGATGAATGTTCAGTTTTGCCTGAGAGATGAATTTAAAAATTGGTTTTGTTACCTCTTCAAGCTTGCAAGCAGACAGTATGAAAAATATCTGTGCATGTACATAAGAAGAAAAAGAAAATCATGGTATTTTCATATATTTAATATCTTGTCTAAATGAGGAAGAATCAATCAGTAACGCCATAAGTTTTATGGCAGTTTTTCAGCCTTGCTTTCCTGCACTATTGTTGTGCTTGGGGCAGCATGATTAAGCTCAGGTGAACCAAGAACTTCCCAAACCATGAGACAGTAATGAGTTGACCAAGCATGATGGGAAAGACAAAGGTGACATCCCAAAGCAGAGCAAGAGGAAGGACACTGTAACCACAGCCTTCCTGGCAAGACAGAAAATGTAAAAGTATCACTGAAAGCAACATTTTTTGATGCTTATCTTTTTACATTTAGCGTAAGAAGTGAGTGAAAGCATTTCAAAGAAATTCTACATACATGAGTGCTACATGTGTGATACTGGTTTGAGTCCCTGCTGCTGGTGCTGGCTTGTGAACCTTCTCTATTGGAAATACAACAACTAGGAGGTTGGAAGGATATTACTGGTAGCAGTTTGTGTTGGGTGGAAGGAAAGGTTTTTGACAAAAGGTTTTTACTCTAGCATGATAACAGCTCACTAAACTGTGCTGTGGTAGTGACTGCTTGTTTTGAAAGCAAAGTGATATTCTAAAACATTTGTTGCAATGTGTCTCTCTCCATTGTGTAGAAACCTGAACTTGCTGCCGGGGTTGTGGTCATGGGAGCTTTGACAGGTACCAAAACCCTGCTTTCTCCAGCAGCACTGACAGAACCAGAGGACACAGACTCAAGCTGCATCAAGGGAAATTTAGCTTAGATATTAGGAAAAAGTTTTTCACAGAAAGAGTGATCAAGTTCTGGAATGTTCTGCCCAGGGAGGTGGTGCAGTCCCCATCCCTGGGTGTGTTTAACAAAGCCTGGATGTGGCACTGGGTGCCAGGGTTTAGCTGAGCTCTTGGGGCTGGGCTGGACTCAATGATCTGGAAGGTCTCTTCCAACCTTGACATTCTGTGAATTCTGTGATTCTGTGAAAGAAGTGCAGTGACACTATGGTCGAGCTCTTGTTCCCAGTGTGGTCACCCAGGTGTGACTTGGGTGACCTGGGGCCTGCAGAGCTCTGTGGAGCTGCCTGCTAAGACACGCAAAATCATTCCATCCCTAGAATTTCTTTGAAATGCTTTCACTCACTTCTTACGCTAAATGTAAAAAGATAGGCATCAAGAAGGTTGCTTTCAGTGATACTTTTACATTTTCTGTCTTGCCAGGAAGGCTGTGGTTACAGTGTCCTTCCTCTTGCTCTGCTTTGGGATGTCACCTTTGTCTTTCCCATCATGCTTGGTCAACTCATTACTGTCTCATGGTTTGGGAAGTTCTTGGTTCACCTGAGCTTAATCATGCTGCCCCAAGCACAACAATAGTGCAGGAAAGCAAGGCTGAAAAACTGCCATAAAACTTACTGTGTTACTGATTCATGTTGCCTCCACAGTCTCTTAGTGGCAAACTCTTTCCAAAATCTATCCCATCTCTTTCCATTAACACTTCCTACAAAACAGACTGGTAAAGCAAGACCGTCTGGCCATACTTTTCCAATTACCCACTGTTTCTACAGCTGAGCAGCTTCCACCAAACAAACCTCAGGGTTTGTCTCTGATTTGCCCCATCTCTTCAGCCTTAGGTCTGTGCATTGGCAGGCAGAAGTTCACAGGAGGTGACCTCTCCAAGACCAAACATGCATGTTCAGCCTTCCCAGGCCAAATTCATCGAATCATTAAAGCAGCTCAGCAGCAGTGACCATATTTGTTTTTTTTCTCCAAGGAGCCCAGAATCCCATTGGCTGGAGGGACTGAGTGATAAGTCAGCCTCCTCTCCATGCACTTCCCTGGCTTTTGTAGCCTCATCATTGCCTCCAAAGAACCTGTCAGCAGGTCGAAGCCAGCTTGAAGAAGAGAGTCCAAGTAGAGCACTGCCTGCATAGCAGGAGGCTGCTCTGAGAGAGCCCTAGGCACTGTGAATAGGCTTGCAAGCCTTCCAAAACTCTTACAAGACCCAACAGACACTTGCTTCTTTTAACTGATTTCCATCTTTCTTTGCGGTGTTGCAGTATAAATGCTCTTTCATGTGGTAGGCACAGCGTTTGGCTTTCTGCCTGGAGTTAGCTTTCTCTACAATCAGTGTCTGCTGCAAGCCAAGGCGAGGAGAAAGGCCCTTTGGTCACCCTGAGGCTCCTGGCCCTCAGTGCCACTGCAGTCTGCAGAGACCACTGTTGTTTTTTCCTGGGTTTCTCCCATTTACCACGAAAACCACCTTTTCTGTCAAAACTGGAAGCTGTGGGGCCTTGGGACACCTCAGCCTAGCTGAGCTCACCCGGTTAGCCCTGGGAAGGTTTGGATCCCAGAAGTACAAACTTCCAACTCCCAGTAAGAGTACACATTTTCATTAACAGATACAGAGTCACAGTCACTGCCGACATCATCTCACTTCAGGCAGTTGCTTGGGTTAAATTCAGCCCTGTCCACCAAAGAAGTAACTCTATAATGTCCACCAGCCTTTTCCAGCTCCAGGAGAATACGTTCTGAAGGAAGTAAGGCAACATTTGGTAAGAATGGAATAATATGCTACCCAGTAGAGCACGCTCCAGTGACTTCAGGTAAATGGCCTCTCACTTCAGTATCTTACCCAGCTATCACTTGCCACATAAACAGGTAGTAAACTGTTCTAAGGAGTAGTTGCGAGCTGTAGAGAAATTACTATCGCTCATGACAGAGAATCCAACTCTGCTTGTAAATCTGCAAGTGAAATAATTCATCTGCCATACCATCATCCCTCTCTTGCTCGATTTCCAGGCATAATCGACCTTTTTTTACAAAGTTTTAAAGGTTTGAATGTATCAGTTCATAGTCCATGTTTTCCTGTGCTGAAATTTCTTCTGAAATTGTGCTTTGTGAGAAGATTCAGGTGCACAGAGTACCAGAGGGTGATAAAGCACAAGCATTGGTTTACTCAGTGCTAGGATTCCCTGCAGGCACTTGTCCTCAAGGCATTACTTTCTTATAGGAACCTCCAGGTGTTTCAGTTGAATCTCACCTCTTGTTGCCTGAATTTTGGGGCACAGTGTTTCTTGGTCTGGATTGGTGGTCCCATACTTAAAATATATTCAATAATCTTTATCCAGTCCAGGCATTCTGTTTTGGCTGGTTTTCTGTTATTTTCTACTGGCTGCTGTGTTGACTGGTCATGTAGAGAAAATCAGTGGTCTTTCAGGTTTTATCTTCCACAATTTGTCTTTTTGTAGCGGTTTCAGTCCTGTGATAATTTTAGGCTGCCCAGATTCTAAGCCACAAGTGTTTGTGTTCGGGTGAGTCAGTCCCACTGCAGGTAAATAAATCCCCACACGTGCTGAGATGTGGTCAGAACCCCGACCTTGTGTTTACACAGCTCTCAACANTTTTTTTTTTTTGTGTTTCAGAAACCAAAGAAATTATAAGTTTCCTGCTTGATATTAAACCAGTTTGATGTGTGCTTGTGATAAAGGCATTTCCTTGGTGGCAGCTCCATTTCATTAGGGTTACAGTACTTTTGGGGGCTGAAGTAGAGTCAGACAATGCACTGCAATGTAACTCTGCCTGGCAGATTCTTGGCACTCAGTTCCTACCTTTATGAGACTCCATTGTGTGGACATCAATGTCTCCTTCTCAACTGCTCTCAGACAGCAAGTTACTGGCCATGAATTTGCCTTTCTAATGCTCCTAGGAGTTTTCCCATCCAGCTTGGACTCAAAAACTTGTGCTAGGGTTTCACCTGCTAGCTACCACTTCTGCAGGGTCACCTAAACAGCAGCTCCACCTGCTTATCTGTTGCTGGCTCTTCTTGTTCATTTTCAGTGGTTTTAAATAACTGAGGAGGTCCTCCTGCTCTGAAAGGAGTAAATACTCTGGGAGAAAGCTGGGTGTGGTAATCTCAAATGGGAGACCTAAAGCTCAAGGTGGATCAGCAGAAGCATTCATGCTGTGGGGTGTCTGTTGTGGGTTCTGTTTTGACACGATTACCTGGAAAAAATATTTCATTCAAAATTCTGAGGTTTTCCACCATAGCCCTCTGAAAGCAGAGGAGGGTGATTTTTCAAAAAAATGCATCTCTTTTGGGACGCCTGAGTTTCACTCGGTGAAAAATTGTGGAGCACCGGTCAGTTAAAAATTTTCACTGCGGCTTTCAGTTGTGCCAGAGGCGTTTTGCAGTAGGTCTCATGTAACTCTCCTTTACAAAAAATACCTGGTGTAAATATGGGCTTTTCTGCTTAGGTGTTTGTTAAATTCAGTCACATTAAAAACAAGAGCTCGTCTGTGCATAAGCTGCTCACAGTGAGCAAGATAAGACTGTTAAAATCAGTGGGAAGTCTGCTGCTGACTTGGAGGCGTTTGAGACCTTCCACCAGCCTTTGTTAGCAGAGTGAGGTTGGTCAGCTAAAACACCCGGCGCTGTTCCTCGTCCCTTCTCGTGTTCCCTTTGAGTAAAGCTGTGATGGCCACAGCAGAGCAGCCCCAACTCTGGCCCAGAACACTCCCCAGGAGTGGGACAGGGATGGGTTGAACTCAGGCAGGGGCAAGAATCTGTGCAGGGGCCAGTCACAGGCTAACCTGGCCCCAGGGAACATTTAATTTCACCTCTAAAAATTGAAGGTTAGCTTGTGTCCTAAAGCAGGAGGATCCAGTTCCTACCTCCTGTGGTTTTTTGTTTGTTTATTTGAATTTTTATTGCTACGGCTTTGCCTTTCAATATTCAACATTCAAGCTGGTTTTAATTCTTGCTGAGCTCTTAGTTTCAACATTGCCTTGTGGCGACGAGTTCTACCGGTAAATGATGAGGCTTTGAGGAAAGATCATTCTTTTTATCGGTTTTAAACACACCACCTTCAATTTCAGTGAATTTCCCCAGGTTCTTACGAGACAAGATGAGACACATCCTAGAACTATTCTTTATTTGCCATTCATGTTCTCCTTCAGGTAAACAAGCCAATCTGTCCACTTGCCCCTAATACAGAAACTTGTAAAAACTCGTCCCTCTGATTGGGTGAATGCGACTTCTTTTTTTTAAGCAGACAAATAAAGACGGTGGGGTATGTTTTCAAAAGACCCTCCTGGTAAATTTGTGGAATTCACTGGCATTTGAACAGCTCTCAGTAGTCACCAAGCTTCTGTCAACTGCAGAATAGCCCAGAAAGAGGAGCAGAGAGAAGTCGGCCAGTTTTTGTTGTTATTTGCCCCGCTCCAGTTCCCATGCACTGGCATTCTCCTGCTGGCCTCTTCACCCAAGTGTGTTGAGTGAAGAAAGCTTCTTCTATTCTATTTTAAAACTGTGTGTAAACATCAGCAAATGGATGAAGAATGGGCTCTGTCTTAAGTAGGTTGTTTTTCGTGTAGTTCTGTTGAGGTAAATGGGGAGACATGGGAAGGGTTCTGTGTTTAACCATGACACCATGGCACACACACTGCACACAGTGCAAATAAAATTTAAAAACAATTACTGCTTAAGACGGCACACAGAGTGATTTCTGTAAACCTGTTACTTCTTGCCAGACTGAATGGGCTGGTTTGGGATGCTGATGTAAACCCTTTATTATTTATCCTCTACAGGTTGTAATCCATTTTTGCACAACAGCTAAATACATTTACATTTAAGGATTTTTAAAAACATATTAATCTATTGTCTTATCTTGACAGATTTATGATGGTATAAAGTGTAGAGGAGTTACTGTATTCATCCATTTACACCGTACACTAATCTTGTCCCTGCATGTTGTTGCTTTTTCTTCCTTTTAAGTGGTATTCTCAGTGTTTTGTAGCACTTTCCTCTCTGTTTTCTTAGCAATGTACAGGTTTCCTATGTTAATCCATATTGGGTTTATCTAAAGTCTAGCTGCCCAAACAGCTTAAAAATAATGGGTCTAATGGTACATATGTACACTGGTAGCTGGCTGAGTTTGAAAGTACTTTCAGCAGGAAAGGAAGAAAAAAATATTCTTTCAAATTGATTCAGAAGAGACATTTGTCAAGATGCTTCTTATTTAAATAATTTAAGATGTAATTAGCTTACAGTGTAAACAAAAATCCATTTGTAAAGCCAGAAGAATAAGAAGGAAGATGTGTTTGTAAAGGACTGCCAGGAAGCTGTACAACATTAAAATAAGCTAGTTGCTTATGTTGTTCTCAGAAAATGGTGATGTGTTTGTTACCGTGCTCCTTGAATATTGTAGAAAAAAATTGGCTCAAGTTGATTTCAAATAACAATCAGAAAAATATGTGTGATGAGCCACAGGAGGAGGGAGAGGGATTTGGGGTTGTCGTTTGTTTGGTTGTTTTTTTTTTTTCCTTGGCTATCATTAAAATTCTCACTATCAGTACTTTGGCTATCACTAAAATTTGTTCCGGTAAGGGACAAAATTACCAAACTTTGTGCTGCAGCCTCTATTGAATCCTGAGCAGGGGCTGTTACAGCTTGGAATCACAACTCAGAAGCCAGTAGGAGCTTCTCATGTCTGAGGGCAGAATTTAATGTCTTGTGCTGTTTGAGGCTTGGTGTTGGGCTCGTTCCTAATCATTGAGGAGGGTTCTGGTAGATGTCAAGTGAAGAGAAGAATAGAGCACGCATCCTTCACCACTCAAGCCAGACAATGAAATTAGAAAATGGCACTGGGAGTTGATGGGCGAGAATTCCCTTGGATTCCTAGAGGAAGAATAAAACAAGAATGAATTAATTAAAAAAAAAAAGGAAAAGAAAAGAGTGTAGTGGGGGGAGGCAGAAAGGAAGAGGGGAAAAAGAAAATAAATGAGAGAAACCCTGCCAGAAGCCTCCTCAGGTTAAAGTCCGACATTAAAAACTGTATTGACTTTTCACATAAAGGCGTGTGTGTACTCACTGTTTCATCTGAGTTTCTGGTGCTGCATTTTTCAAATCTCTTCCTGAGCAGTTTGCATGCATATGATGTTTGCAGCACTGCCCGCTCTTATTTGAAGACTGTTTTCAGAAGTCATTATTGAACTATAGGATAAAAAGGTATAAGCATAATTACGCGTTAAAGAGAATAAATATGTTCTGCTAGATAGTTAACCAGATGAGGTTAAACAAGATAAGATGAATTCTGGTCTTTTTAGAAAACTGGCAGTCTTCATTTTAAGCTACAATGTAAAGTGCTTTATCCTGAGATTAGGTATTGTGGCAGAAGCTAAAACTGCCTTTTTCCCCTAACCGTGCCAGAATACAACCTCCTTTTCTTTCTGCACTAACAAGACTGCTTTACCACCACAGCCCACTCTAAGTAATTAAATCAATCCTTTGTACTTACCGTATTCTCCTCTAGTGACGGTACTAGATCTGATTATATGCTTCATGCATATTCAAAGTACAGCACTGACAGCTCTTTAATGAGCTCTTACTTAATCAGTACGAACAATGTTCATCTTGTTCTTTTTTTCCTCATACATTAGAGCTAGGAACAGTTGGGGAAAAAATGAAACATCCAGCATTCATTTGAAAAATATATTGTACTTTGAAAAGTGTCTAAGCTGGAGAAGTTGCATTCTGCCCTTTAAAAGTCTGATGGACAAATTGGATTACTAGTATTGGATTAAATAACAAATGGTTAGAGGAGAAATGAGAAAAGCTCGCTGTGATCACAGGCTTTAATATTTTTTGTTACTTATAAAGCTGAAGGGGTCTTTAACCAGTTATTAAAGTCAGGATTAATTTGTAATGGTCCAACTTACTAGCTTTAAAAGGGTTTTGTTGTTGTTGTTTATCAAAAACAATAGTGTAATGCATGTATTATGGAAAAAATTTAAGTTTAAGATCTGTGGGCTATTTATAGATTTTCAGCATCTTGTACTGGCTTAGATAAGGGGTTTGCATGTGTGGGATTGATTTGTTCTCAAGCATGGTTTTTTTGCTTCATTTAAATAATCTGTACAGTTTGTTGGTTTTTTTTTCCTCACGAACAACCCAGATACTTTCTCAATTTAAATTTTCAAGCATTTGTAGCAAGTCAATAAATACTTGTTTTACACTTGGAAAGTGGAAACAACAACCGCCCCAGCAGCAGCTTGGGTTTTACAGAGTGAAACCGTGTTGAAGACAGGCTTTTTCTAAATTTTTTATTTAGAAATTGTAAATGTGACTTCAGCTTGCAATATTACTGCAGTAAGAACACTCAGTTTTTCTTTGTTGAAAGTGTTTCATGTGCATCCTTTCACCAAGTAAAAAAAAATGAAGTAATGCTCTAACGCTAGTGTATTTGCTGAAGAGTTATTTAAATTTCTTATATATGGGAGTTCATCTTTATTTTTCTTGCCTGGGAAGAATTGGTTTCAGCTCCATGCACAAGAATTTAAAAGCTGACGGTCAACAAATAAAATATCAGCATCGACTACTATTAATATTGCACACATGTGTCATTTCACTGATCAAAAAGGCCTTGGCTGGGGTAAAATTGGCGTTTTTCCAAATTGCAAGCTTTTTCTCAGCTTTTTCTTTTTTGCTCTTTCTTCTTTTGTTGCTGCCCGGGGATTTGTGCCTATCGCAGCCGATATCACATGACCGGTGTCAGGGCATCACATGGGTCCAAAGCGAATACAAAAACAGATTTAAAATTCTGTAAAAACAATCAAGACTTTGTTAATTCACTTTTCAAGCAGCCCATTCTATAGATATTGCATGTGCTGTGGTGTCAGCACGGATCTATTAAAATAGGCACCTGTGCAGATGTGACACGACAGCTCCAAGCTTTACCCAGATCTTTTCTCATTGTATGTAACAACTAACTGTGTTTAGGAGAAATGCATTAATGGAAAGAAGATTATATCTTAAGTTTGTGTTCTCAACCTGAAGTTGCATGGTACAAAAAAGTCAGATCCACCATTGAGCCAAACACTTTGGAGATATTTATCTCTCCCATTTCTTTTTCAAGGCTTGCAGAATTAAATGCAGGAAGGGCTTGTATTTGTAATCTT
Source organism: Dicaeum eximium (assembly GCA_013396995.1). NCBI lineage: Eukaryota > Metazoa > Chordata > Aves > Passeriformes > Dicaeidae > Dicaeum > Dicaeum eximium. The sequence goes on along the minus strand of VWZP01000141.1, from coordinate 884,713 downwards.
TCAGCCAGACATCCCAGTCCACCCCAAAACTAACAAATTGATCAAAATGTTACTGTAGCCACAGATGTCTGGTTGTGAGAACTTTGCCACGTTGTTAGTAAAAAATCTCATGCATTGCAGAATAGACTGGTCATTCTGCAAGGATTAAAAAAAAAAAGGCAAAAAAATCCCCTTCTTCTTGATCTCTCCCCTAAATAAGTTTCAACTACTTGGTACATTTCAGCAAAAGGTTGGTAATACTGATTATTATCTACTTCTAAAAGCAAACCCTGTTAGATGAACCAGTACAGCAGCAAAGCCTTTGATCTGTAACTTACCAGCAAAGTGTACTGAACTGCCAAATATTGTTGTAAATGCTGTGGTGTGGTATTTTATGCACCAAACCCGAAGTTCAGATATTGGGGGAGAGCGTTTCTACGTGTCAGATTTCTTCTTTCCTTGCTCCATTGCCCCAGGAGCTGGGCCCTGCTGCTTTTGCTTGGAAAAGCACTGTGGGTCCAGCCATGCTTTGGGATGCTCTGCCCTTCCTGTCTCACTGCTAGCAAATTGTGGCCCTAAAAGCACCATTCCAGGAAATTTCATTGACCAGGCACTTCCCAGGCTGATAGTGGATATGGGTGGATGTCTCCTATCAGAAAGGAGAGCATGCCAAATGTAACTTTTTCTTGCTGTGTGGGCCCACCAGTTCCACCCCAAGCTGACCTGCTTGCCTGTTCATGCTCTTTTCCTGCCCTTGTGGGGCTGCCTCGTGGCCATGGCAGAGGGAGTCAAACTGTTTGGAGGAGGCTGGAAACCTTCCCTTGCAACTGTTGTGGCACAGGGGTGTGAACATGCATCTGAAACACTCCCCTCCAGAAACTGAATGCTTTGGTTTAGGGCAAAACAATATTTTTCTGGTGTCTTCCCAGCTCCAGGTGCTAGAAAAGGCTTCTCTCCAACTAGGGATCCTGTGGTTTAAGTTAATATGGTAGCATCCCCAAGTGTGCAGCACTTTGCATCAGAGATTTCAAACCCCTCTACAAACGCCACCAAAGAATTAAGTTTTAGCACCCTTGCAGGGTCAGTACAGGTGGTTATTCCCATATTGCACACGAGGTGCTTAAACTCAGATATCTCTCCCAATGAAGCTCTATCAAAGCTGGGAAATAAGCTCACATGACCAAGCTCATGCTCCTTTGCCTGTATTTCGTGTTTATTCCTAGATTCATTTTAACCCTGTGAAATGTGTGAGTTCCACAGTTCAGTGAGGACCATATAGCCTTTGCTCTTCACCTGAGCTTGAGGGATGAGAATGTCAGGGTTCCACAGAAGCACAGCCTCCTCAAAGGACTTTCTGCAAGTCCCTGAGCTCAGAGAGGGTGGGATTTGGCTCAGCAGCCCTGCTACGTGGAAGGCACAGTCAGGAGCCTCCTGGACACTCACCTGCCTTTCACTCATGGTGCAGGGGTGGTGAACGTCTTAGAGAGTCTGGTAGAGCTTAGCACTGCCTGCAGGTAGGCTATGAAGAGTCCTGATCCTGATCCTGATCCTGATCCTGCTCCTGCTTCTGCTCCTGCCTGGGATGGATGGGGGCTGGGGAAAGGGGTGCTAGTCCATGCATACACACATGGCACCCTTGGGTACCTGGATCCCAGGATTATTTGTATTTGTGCAGATTTGGTTGCAGGTTGAGGAGAGGAGCAGCTCTTTGCAGTTCATCTGGAAGAGTGGCCATGAACACAGAAGCTGAGCAGGTGCCCACACCTTAGCCAAGAGTTGAGGATTAGCATCTCCTCTGCAGCTGCTTTGATCCCTGCCACATCATCCTGACTGTGCTGGGTTTGCATGGGTGGAGTGGATCTTGCCTACAGGGATTGTTTTTGTGTTTGGTGATGACCAGGCATCTTTTAGCAGTAAAGGTTTTTCACTGGAAACATTGCAATTGTATAGATCGTTTGAGAGAATTTAAAATACACAGTCCTTTTAAAAGGTATTTATTTAGGTCAGCATGATAAAGAACACTACAATGTATCCTGGAGGATGGCTGCTTTCAAAGATTTATTTATAAATCAGGCAGGATTTTGCAGTCATATGATATTTTTACCATTTGAGACTATGCCTTGTCATGCACAGTGGTACTGCCAACTGATACTCCAGAACCTGAAGTGAAAATATGTACCTCAATTTGTGAAATGCCACATAAGTAATAATGTTCTTCTGATTGCAGGAAGAAACACAGAAGAGGAAGAAGCTATGATGCAGGAGTGGTTCATGCTGGTTAATAAGAAGAATGCCTTAATAAGACGAATGAACCAGCTTTCTCTTCTGTAAGTACAGATGAACATATGTATTTACAAAAGGATGATTTACTCTTCAGATAGATGCAGAACTTTTTTTGCTCTCTTCCTGTTAGGCTTCAAAAAAAAAAAAAAACAACACTCAAAAGTGAGTAGTGTGGATGTGTTACACATCGAGTAACTTGTTTTTCTCATATTTCAGACTTGAAAATGAGAAGCATGCAATGACACAAGATGAGCCAGAGCTGTGAAAAAAGAAATTAAAGAAATATTAAGCACTGTTACATTTTCAAAAGCCCAACAGTAAAATAAAATTACATTTTAGAAATGCACAGATAGATTTGGATTGTGCCTCAGATGAGACAGGTGTAGTCTATTCAGAGAGAGAGCCAAATCTGAGTCAGTACCTGCTTTGTAGAAAATCCTCAGTCCCATCTCTGCTGAAGGGATGTCAGTAAATCAGTGACAGTGCAGTGGTACCAGATACTGCAAAGTAAGGAGAAATGAACCTTTTCTCACTGGCAGTGTTGAGGAAGGGAGAAGGTGCTGCTCGTTTTAGAGGCATTCTGCCCCGAGTGCTTCTCTCCCAGCTTCTTGCAGTTTGATGTTTCTTTCCCTAATGCCACCTAGTGTAGATGCCTGCATACTTCCCTGGGAAGAGCCTCTGCTCACCTATCTCCTGCTGGGTCTGAACTTGACAGAGGATTTTACCTGCAAAATACAAAGCTTTCTAATCCCTTGTCTTATTTTTATTGTTGATTAGGGCAGAATTTATATGTAATAATACTTCTAGTGTCACATTATCCTGGTGAATAGGTTGATGCTGAAATTTGCTCATTAGATCTAGGGGAATATTTTGTACTTTGGACATTCCACAACAGCCATTCCAGGGATGAATATGAAATAATTGCATCCTGTAGCACAGTGGAGTTAAACTGGCAGAATTAAAACATGAAATGGAAAGGCCCTGTTACAGAATGGGCCACCTGAGCCAGATTTTAAGTTTGTGTATCATTTGTTTGGAGTAGCTTAAAGTTAAAGAGAAAAGTCAGTTGTGAGTCCTGAAATCAATGTAAGTTAAAGGTGCTTTTAAGTGTTTAATGATTTAGTAATTAACATATTGATGAACATTTGCAACTTGCCTAGGGAAAAGGAACATGACCTAGAAAGGCGCTACGAGCTGCTGAACCGGGAGCTGAGAGCGATGCTGGCTATTGAAGGTAAGGGCAGTGCTGGGGGCTGAGGGGGGAAGGTGCTCACTGCCACACAGCTCTGGCACCTGGAAGTGTGGCTCTGAAGCCACACTGGGCTCTGAAGCCCAATTGGTAGCTCTGAAGCCCTTTAGTAATGCTGGTGTTCACATCACTTCAAGTGATAGCACATGGTGCTGAGGCTGCAATCCCAGCATTAAGTTTTCTTCAGGATTAAAAAAAAAAAAAGTATCCAAGATACAGGACAAAGAAATATGGCCTTGTTGCAATAAACTTTGAGAACACAAAGTGATGAGGAGGTAGAGGATGTGTCTGGGGTTTACAGTTGTTGGTTGCAGCAGTTCCTGCAGCATCGCACTGCTCTCAGTGCCGCAGAAAAAGGAAGGGGTGACCCACAGCAGAGAGCTTTTAAATCATCCTTTTAGATGTTTCAGACCTGTTCTACAACAATAACTCACTGGGGGGAAAAAAGTCTCATTGGTTTTGGTGGTAAAACACTAAGTTTGCCAGGTAAATATTTCATCACAAGCACCAGCAGGATTAGTGCGAGCCTTTGCACGGAGTTTCTCCCTTCCTGCGACTCTCCCCAGTTTAGTCACCTCACCTGAATGGAGGTAACACTCAGGGGAAGATTGACACAGGATAAGTGAAACAATTGCACCCTTTCCATAGGGCTTTCCAGTGAATTGTACAATAATCCTTGGGATGATTCATAATAAAAAAATAAACATCCAGATAGCTTAAACCATTGCTTGCATGATTTTTCTTATTTAAATATCTTAAGTGTTTTCTAATGCTGCACCACTCATACCTCTCAGTCACAAATGCTGCCTTACAGTTCAAAGATGTTTGCTTTAAAGTTAATCCTTTGGGCTCTGTAAAATGGACCTTTTGTCTAATCAATGCAAATTGATTTTGCTATTCTGTATTGACCTCTCAACCCTTTGACTGTCCATGGTAATTTCTTTCTTCACCTGATAAGGTACCTGATCCATAATAAATCAATTCTAATTAGTTTGGAGACTTCACTGGGAGCATAAGTTTGTTGGAAAAAAGCAGCAGGTTTCAGGTAGCTTTTTCCTATCTCTCCATCTGTAGTTATATTTTTTGCATAAGACTGTCTTCACTATGTTCTTGGATAATCCTGAGTCATAAATATGTACTTTGCTTTCTGCAAAGACAAGCCAGATTAATTTGGAATCGTACTGATGAAATACTTAAAACGTAAAGTAATCTAAAACTAGAGAGGAGCTAAGAGATCCTGGATTTAAACCTGAACTTTCCATGTTTAATTGCCTCATATATGTATACTACCTTGGGATGTCCTAGCAGCAGCCTTTGAGTGTCTAGCAGCTTGTGCCATTTGCACCTTGTCTGGAACAAAAATGGTTTTTAAATTTCTTTTTGTGAAAAAAAAGAAGGATGCCCAAACTCCAGAAAATATTTTTTTCTCTCTCTCTCTCTCATTTCTTTCTTTTTTTCTTTTTTTTTTTTTTTAATATGCTACTGGTGATACGGTAAACAGAGGTTTAGGAAGTAAACATAAGTGCTGGAGAATTTTGGTTATTTTGGGGGATTTTTTTTTTATTTATGCAACAAAGTTTTCATTCAGCATTTTAGCTCTCAATAAGATTATTGGTCTTCTAGGACTTTTAACAGTTACCTGCTTTTACCCAAAAAATACATTAAAGGAGAAACTCTTCCAGGAGAACACCTGTGAAAACCCAAAATACTCATTTGTGACATCTCAGCTCTCAGTGGGTGCGTCGGTGTTTCTGTGTTCAGCAGATGCAAAGGTGCAATTTTTGGGAAGCACTGCTAGAACCACACCATTCCCAGTGTGATTTCTCTGAAGAAGCAGGGGCTGCCCGGACAGCCCAGCACTGTCGGCTCCGGGGCCATTTAGCCGATTGCTAATGAGTGCTCGGGCTCCCTGAAAAGAGTTGAAAAGACAAATCTCACTCTGAGCAGCACCAGCGCTAAAACCGAAGTATATGGGCAGGGAAAAAAACTACATATATGTATCTATGCACACACATATGTAACAGGATGGGAGCGGTTTATTTGTTTAAAAGAAAAGCAGAACACACCAACCCAAACTGGAACTTAGAAAAAGCCTTTGAAAAATGCTAATTACCGTTTTGGTAAATTGCTCTGACTCTTCCACGCGTGACTATGCTGGTTTTTTTTTTAAAAAAAAAAAAAAAAAAA
>VWZP01000141.1:856913-870682 GCA_013396995.1 Dicaeum eximium | reverse complement strand
CCGGCGCTGCCGGCTCTCCCGTGTCGTGTCGGGTCGTGCCCCCCCCGCCGGCGCTGCCCGAGCCCCCCGGGCGGGCCCCGCCGCCGTCCCGTCCCGCCTGCCCGCGCTGTCGCCCTCTCGGCTGCCGCCGCGCTCTTTTTTTTTTTTCCTTTTCCCCTTTTTAACTCTTATCCATTTCTAATTAAAACGTCCCCGTCTGCTCGCTTTTAAATTAATTATACTTCCCTCCTCTGATACCTCCTTTTGATTCCTAATCCAATTATCTTTTTAAATAATTGCTTTATCTCTCCCGATCGCCGGGCACTGTTGCCTCACGGCACTTGCGCGCGACTCGCCTGGGTTTAAAATAATAATAATAAATAATAATAATAATAAAATTAAGAATCGGAAGCCGCCCGCGCGGAGCCCCCGCGCCGGGTGGGCGCAGCCCCGCGGGAGTCCCGGGCAGCCGGAGCCTCACCCGCTTCTCTCCGCTCTCTCCCCAGGCGCTCCGGCCTCGCCTCTGCGCGGGGAAGAAATCCGCCCGTTTCTCGATCCTCGTTGTTATTTTGATTTTTTTTTTCCCTTCGTTTTTATTTTTCTCTCACTTCACCTGCGATCTCTCGAGGACCTCGTGGCGGTGACGGCGGGACGGAACGAAAAAAACTCCTTTCACACCGACTTCGTACTCCGTTTTTTAATTGTCGTTGTAATAAATTTTTTTTTTCTTTTTGGCCTCTTATTCGGAGATTTTTTCAGAGGCTCTTTTTGTCTTTTTTTTTTTTTTTTTCCCCTTTCATTTCCCCCTTCCCCGCCCCAGACATTCGATTTGATTTTGATTTTCTTTTTCCTGCCGGACTTTGGAGGAAAACTACCCGGCTTCTAGCATGATGTCTTACCTCAAACAGCCTCCTTACGGCATGAATGGGCTGGGGCTGACGGGCCCGGCCATGGACCTGCTGCATCCCTCCGTGGGGTACCCGGGTGAGTCCCCCCACCCTCCAGGAACTTTCCATCCGTGCGGGTTTGGAGGAGCTGGTGGGGCCGTGCGGTTTAGGGCGGGTGGTGGGCTGGATGTTTGCCTGCACCCCTGCCTGGGGACATTGGGGTCCGGCTGAATTTCCCCCCTCCTCCCCGGGTGTCTTCGTTTTCCCAGGGATTTTTAAGGAAAAAGAATTTTCAAACTGAACGACAACAACAACAAAAAAAGTAATTAATTTCTACACAACGAAATGTCCCAGTGGCTCCCACTGGGGCCAGGCCCGACCCTTCCTCAGCCCTGTGCCCCTCGCCCTGCCCGCACGGGACGGGGTCCGGCCGCCGCGGGTGTGGGGGACACTGCCGCTCCCCGGGGTGCCCTCAGGGCCGTGTCCCGGTGACATCGGGGCTCCCCCCGTGCCGGGGCGTGCGGGAGGTGCGCGGGGGCCCGGTGTGACCGGCGGTGCTCATCCCGCAGCCACCCCGCGGAAGCAGCGGCGGGAGCGCACCACCTTCACCCGCTCGCAGCTGGACGTGCTGGAGGCGCTCTTTGCCAAGACCCGCTACCCCGACATCTTCATGCGGGAGGAGGTCGCCCTCAAGATCAACCTGCCCGAATCCCGAGTCCAGGTACCGCACCTGCGTGGGGGAATCCTGTGGGGGATGCGGCACCACCCCAGCTCGGCTGCTCCATCCACGCTCATCCCCGCTTCCTTGGGACAGGGATGCCTGTGGGCTCCCATCTGCTTCTCTGTCCCGCTGTGGGGACATTCAGCCAAAGAAGGAGCATTTCTCTTTATTTTGTGTTATCTTGTATTAATTTCATTTTTATTAATATCTTTCTGTCGCCCTCCACCTGCTCTGGGGCATGGCAGCCCTATCACCTTGGTGCTTCCCAGAGCTGTTCCCTTTGGTCATACCCAGGGGGGTGGGATATGCAGGCAGCACCCAGCGCAGGATCTGTCCCCCAAATTTTGTGATTGTGCCAGGGATGCGCAGTAGCAGGGACACCGCAGCGTTTGACCCTGGCCATGTTGCTTTTGGCAGGATGGGTGGGATTGTATCTGGGGTGTGCAGGGTCGGTGGGAGCGCCGGTGCCGGCTGAGGGTGGCTGGGTGCCCCTCTGGGGCCGTCTGGGCTCACCCTGCTCACCCCAGCCCGCTCCTTGCTGCCCTGCACCCCGTTCTCTCCGCAGGTCTGGTTCAAGAACCGCCGCGCCAAGTGCCGGCAGCAGCAGCAGAGCGGCGGCGGGGCCAAGAGCCGCCCGGCCAAGAAGAAATCCTCGCCCGCCCGGGAGAGCTCGGGCTCGGAGAGCAGCGGCCAGTTCACGCCGCCGGCAGCGGCCTCCAGCTCCGCCTCGTCCTCCTCGTCCAGCTCGGCCTCCTCAGCCCCGGTGGGCGCCCCGGCCTCTCTCAGCACCCCGGCCTCGTCCATCTGGAGCCCGGCTTCCATCTCTCCCGGCGCGGCGCCCGCGGGGGTGCCGGTGCCCGAGCCGCTGCCGCCGGCCGCCGCCTCCTGCATGCAGCGGGCCGGCCCCGCCGCCTCGGCCGCCTCCGCCTCCTACCCCGTGTCCTACAGCCAGGCCGGCGGCTACGGCCAGGGCTACCCCGCGCCGCCCTCCTCGTCCTACTTCGGGGGCGTGGATTGCAGCTCCTACCTGGCGCCCATGCACTCGCACCACCACCCGCACCAGCTCAGCCCCATGGGCCCCTCCTCGGTGCCGGGCCACCACCACCACCACCCGCTGAGCCAGAGCTCGGGCCACCACCACCATCACCACCACCACCACCACCACCAGGGCTACGGCGGAGCGGCGCTGCCCTTCAACTCCTCCGACTGCCTGGACTACAAGGAGCCCGCCGCCGCCGCCGCCGCCTCCTGGAAGCTCAACTTCAACTCCCCCGACTGCCTCGACTACAAGGACCAGGCGTCCTGGCGCTTCCAGGTCTTGTGAGGGGCTGGTCATCGTCCCCCCAAGCTGCCACTGACCCCCCACCGCCTCCTGGGCAGGACTCTGGCTCTTCCTCCTCCTCCTCCTCCTCCTTCGTTAGCAGTGGCGATGCTCTGGGCAGGTCCTGCCGCCCCCATCTCTACTGACTGATATTTATTTGCTTCCTGCGCCACTCCACCAGGTTTATTATAATTATTATTTTTTTAAACGCGACAGAAGAGGAGTTTAAGGAAAACAAAAAAAGAAAGAAAGAAAAGAAAATTTAAAAAAAAAAAAAAGCCTAGCGTGTCCCCTGCTGCCCCCCGGGCAGAGGCGCAGGCTGGCTCCTGCCCTGCCAGTGCCCCCCCAGCTTTGTGTGGGGACCCTCAGCCCCTGCGGGCATGGAAAGCCCCGGCTCGCCAGTCCTGTACAGCCTCTTGCCGCGGGGAGCGGCGGGAATGATGTAAATACTCGGTCCGTTCCAGTGACCACGATTATTTTTAGTTGATGCTGTTGGGTTGGCATTTATCTAGAGTCTAACATGGAACAGAACGTTAAAAAAGGAGAGGAAAAAAAAAAAAAAGCCACAAGCGCCTTTTTAAAATTAAATTTTTTTCCCTTAAAAAAAAAAAAAAGAAAAAAAAAAGAAAAAAAAAGAATCTTTCCCGGTCTCATGTCCTCCGTCCATCCTCGAGGGCTCTGCACAAGCCTGGCTGTGCTGTCCTGGGGCTGAGGGTGAGGGGGGCATGGAAGCAGCCATGGGAGGTGTCCAGAAGGGAGGCAAAGGGGGAGGGAGGAAAGGCTGCCCAGCTGATCCGCAACCTACAGACCAAAAAACCCCAAAACTTTTGGAGAAAAAAAAATAAAAGGAAAGAAAAAAAAGCTGCAAAAAAAAGTTTTGGTTTATTTTTGGGGGGAGGGTTGCAGGGACAAGCAGCTCTGGTTTGGGGCTGGGGACGGGGTGGGGGCGCACGGCTTTTCGGAGTGTGATTTTTGGTTTGGTTTTCGTTTTGGTTGTTCGGAGCCCCTTGTGTGGGTCGGGGCGTTGTGGCGGGTCGGGGCTGCAGCCTCCCCTGCCCGGGCTGCTGTTCCCGGCAGCTCTGCCCCGCAGCGGGGACAGGGACAGTGTACGTGTGACCTTTGATGCCGTAACCCCTTCAACTGTAAGGCAACCCCCCCTCCTTTCTTCCCGCCCACCCCAATAAAATCTAAACGAATAAATGTGGTGCTGTCGTGTCCTCCTTCCTCCCTCCCGCCTCCTCCTCCTCCTAAAACTTCCCTAGCGGGAGTGAGGAGCAGGGAAATCTTTCCTGGGGGTCCCAGCAGGACGGGGATGTGTGTGCTGAGTTTGCGAGTGCTCTGGAGGGGGGACCCACCGCCGCTTCCCGCTCCGACCTTAATTAACGCTTAATTGGTTACGGATTTATTGGTGCCCCGTGGTGCCCATGGGACTCAGGGACGGGCAAGCGCTGCCCGAAACTGCAATTTCCCCTCACCCAGGATCAGCACCCAAACTCGGGACCCAGGGGACTGGCCGGGGTGCTGGTGGCGGGGTGCGAGGGCCGCTCGGACATCCAGCCGGACCTTTGTCCCTTGCTCCCTGTGTCCCTGTGTCCCTCTGGGCGGGTTCGGCACCGGCGTTTCCAGCCCCGACTCCCGGCCGTACCATCCTCAGCCGCTGCCGGCTGCGGTCCAGCCAAGGAAGACGGGGAGATGAATTTTTTCTTCTCTTTTTTCCCCCCTCCAGACCTTCCCTTGCGTAGTTGGGAGCTGCCTGTTGGTGCTGGGGCTGTTCCTGCTCGCGCAGCACCGGGGATGCGCTGCTCGGGGGGCAGCCCCAAATTCCCATCCTGCTCCCCCTGGTCCTGCAGGAATGCCCACCGCACTTGGAAGCTCCGGGGCTGTGCCGTGTGTCCCCAGCCCCGGTGTCCCCAGTCAGCCTCGGGCATGGGGTGGGGTGAGAGGTGCCGGAGCTCCCCGCGGCTGCTTTGGGGAGGGTCTCACATCCCCCCTCCCGCACCACCCGGCCCCGCTTTGCCGCTCCAGCATCCTGCTGGAGAGAGAACGGGGCTGGCTCTGAGAGGCTGCGGAGGGAAAAGAGCGGGATCAGCCTCAGGAGCCACCCCCGTGGGATTTTTTTTTAGGGTCGTGGCGTCCCGCACCCTTCGGTGCAACAGGGAGCTGTGGGAAGGGACGAGTGACTGAGTCAATGTTGGGAGATTTTTCTTGAACTGGTTCTTTTCCTTGTTGTCTCCTTCTGTGCATAGATGTGGATAAAGGATATGTAAGTATTTTAAAAATATATATCTATACTTCCACTATAAAATAATTGTTCTCTTCTGCAATCACCAAAGTGTGGCTGCAGGCAGTTTGAGTGAGGACCACGTGTGCTGGTGCATCAGTCTGTGCATCCCCAAGCCCTTCCTTTTAAAGAGGAAAAAGTTGTCACAGCCCTCCTGGGGCTGGGGAAGAAAATAAAAAACAAAACAAAACAAAAAACATCTGTGCTGGGCACAAAATGAACCGGAGTTGCCCTCCCAGATTTAGTGAGCACATGAGAGAAAAGATCCAGCAGGTGTGTAACACACAATCCCCGGACACGCACATTTTGTCTTCTTTAAACAAAAATCATGCACTTGATCATCCCTGTAAAGTGTGTTCCACTGTAACTCAGTGAGAGATGCTGAGACACAGCCGAGAGGAGAGCCTGAATTTTGGTTTTGGTGACGAGGTCCTAAACCTCTCCATCCAAAATGGGGCTGGGCCAGGGCTCTGCTTTGGGCTGTTGGACTCCAAGGGATGCTCTTGTCCCCCCACTTCCCCCCTCCCCGATTTAGGCACCAGGAGCACCAGGTGCCGCTGATCAGAGGTTTATCCAGCATCTCCTGCACTGCAGTTCGGGCATTTTCCTGTCCCACTCACACCTGGAGCACGGGGTTGAAGCTGGCTGCTGGGCACAGGTGAGGCACAGAGGAGACCCGCTCAGACCACACCAAATCCTGGCTGTGTCCTCCACGGCTGCCTCCGTTCGTTTCAATTTTTTTTTTCCCAATCAGCGCCAGCAGGGTGGGCAAGGCTTGAATTCCTGGTGCTGGTGGGCGAGCACGGGCTGGGAAGGGTCGTGCGTGGGTTTGGGGAGGGGGAAAGGGGCAGCACCTCCCTTTTCAGCCAACTTCTCCCGGTGTGGGCTACCTGGAGCCGGCACAGGCATTGCCAGCGTGAGTCACGGCAGGTAAGGAAGGTGGCACGGTGCCTGTGCCGGCTCCAGGGGCAGGCGCCAGCAGGATTGCCAAGGTTTTTAGGGCAACCCGCTTCTGAGAGAGCTGCCTGCTTGCCTCGTGCAGCGAGAAGGCTGCGTGGCTACCATCGTGATTATTGTTATTTTTTATTAAAGTCGCAGTTGCTGCCGGCACCAGCCCCGCGCAGCTCCTGCCCCTCCTGCCCCAGTGTCTCCGCACGGGAATGCCGGCTCCAAAGGCACCTGGGCTCTCCTGCCGGGATTTGGGGGGAGCAGGAGGAGGGACAGAGGCGAGGACATTCCCCAGCTTGGGCTGCTTTTACGCTGGTGCTCCACAGACCTGGAATAATCCGTGATTTGCTGTTCCCAAAACAAATCCGTGATTTGCTGTTCTGAGTTGTGTCCCTGCTTTGCTCCTGACCCCGTGCGTGTGGCAGGGAGCTGGGACAGGTGGTGATGGGAGCACCTTCAGTGGGACATGCAGAGGTTGCTCCTGGCTGGGGTGACCAACTCCTCTTTTGGGTGCAGGATGTGCTTTGGGAACTCAAACCATTATGGGCGAGCATGATTTAAAATTATTAAAGAATTATAACTAAAAATTCTGTTTTAACTTTCAGAAGTTCTGCCCACTGACACAACTTTTTACAGTTATTTTGTAGGCAGCCTTCCTGGCAGGGAGCAGAGAAAACAGGTGATTACAGCTGAAGAAGGAACCACTGGTTTGTGGTTTTCCCTGCGCTGACCTCTGCGCTAGCCAGTCGCTGCTAATTCGTACACTTTGAGCAGCAATTAATGCACATAACATCCCACAGGTTGGTTCCAAACCTGTTTTGATTTTGCCAGTGAAAAGTCTGCAGGGGAACCTGCCAGCTGAGGAAGCTGCTGTACTGGAGAGCTCTCCTTTCATGTCGCACTGCTGAGCACAGAATGCTGTGGGGAAGAAGGAGGGTGAAAATGGTCACAGGGCTGAAGCCTAAAGGGAAACATCTGCCTATTTCCAGTTAAATCTCTATTCAACACTTCTTTTTTTTTTTTTCCTTTTTTTTTTTTTCCTGGACAGCCAAGACTTTTCCAAGAAAACCATGTGAGGATATATTTTTACGAAAAACTGCAATTTTAGGAAACAGCATTCTGGACCTTATGTACATTTCTAGTATCACTTCCTGTATATTTTTAAGCTGAAATCCTCTTAGCATGCAAAGTAAATAGATTATGATATACTGAAGGATTAAGAATCACTGTCTGGTGTCAGATTAATCCCTCATATAGACCATCACTCGCACTGACAGAAATATGGCTGCAATTCAGCAGAACAGCTGCGTGGCAGGGCGATGTGTCGCAGCCTCTTAGGCAGAACAAGCCCCCCACAGCCCCGCGGTGCCGAGCGTTTCTCCAGAAATTCCGTTTCAATCGGCGGGACATTAAAGGCACTCCCCTCTGCAAGCTCGGCGTGGGGAGGAGAGGCAGCAGCTGCTCTGTTTCAGAGCTCTCTGTATTTGTTTTTCCCTGTTGAGTGTACAAAACCCTGCGGGCTGCAGCCCCTCGGCTCCCTCCAAGCCTCAAACCGTGGTTTTTCTTTGGAGTACAGGTGTGGAAAGGTGTAGGTCAGGGTGAAATGCTGAAATGGTGCAACCAACACCGCCCATCAGGCAGCAGAACTTCGACTCCTAGGGGAAAATGGGCTGCAAATATTTTATTTGGGGAAAAGCGGAATTTTTGTGCATGAAATGCTTCTAATGGCTTGTGGGTTTTGGTTTATTTTTGGGGTTTTAAATTTCATTTTCAGTCCTTCGTACAGATTCGTTCACCGCACACAACCCAACTTCAAGAAGCTCGCTGGCTTTGGGTTTCAACCACCCAGTGCTGCCCAAAAAGCTCAGGATTAACCCACAGGTGTGCCTGTGACAGAGCATAAAATATCCGTGCCTGTACCCTCTGAGCTCCATCAGGTGGGGGGAGGAAGGGCCCACGATGATGCTCGCCCCTCCTCACTGCCAGAAAAAACAGAGAGGAGGGCACAGGTGCCCTTCTTGGTGCATTTTCTCTTTGTGGTTAGAGGAGGCAGATTGAAATCTGGACTCCAATGGAATGATGCTTAAGAGGCTCGGCATCCTTTTTTTTTCAAGGCAAAATAATGGTTATTCAACTAAGATGATATATCTAGATATGAAAATTGAGAGCATTCTTTGAAAAATGCTGCTGACTGTGAAAGGCTGCTCTTTCACAGAGGTATCCTGAGCGAAGATCTTATCTGCTGGTATCTCAATAGGACGGTTTTCAGAGCCTTAAGTGGAAATTCAAATCTGCTTCCAAGTGAAGATTGTAAAAACATATAATACCTAGAGAATTACAGACTTTCTCCTGAAAAGCTGAGGGATTCATCCAAGAAACCCCACCACGGAATTTTTCAGCATTGAGTTTGTACAGTAAATGGAGATGGCAATTATTCAGATAAAATATATTATTTTTTGACGCCTTTGATGAAAATGTCACCAAATTGCCCCCCACAAGCAAACACAGGGCACTTTGTGCATGGACATATCAATATGAACTCAGAAATAACTTGGAGGTCCAAGAACAGGATGTTTTCTAAGCCTGGTGTTTTGTCATCTGCCAGTGGTGGGATCCAGGGCTGGCTGGGAGTTCGCTCAAGGACTTCACCACCTCGGTGGGGTTTCCTTTCCTCTGCTTGGCAGCTCAGTCACACCAGCCCAAAGTGCACAATTTGGAGAGACCCCCTGGCTCCAGCCTCCTGTGGGGGAAAGACAGGCAGGATCAAGCAGGCTGCAGGGAGAGGCACTGGGGGATGCAAACACAGGTACCAAAACACCACCCCGACCCAGGGAGAAGAGACAATTGTAGACTGTCCCACTTTGGCCTGGGAAGGAAGGACAGCCCCAAAATGGTGAAGTCTGGCTTATCATTCAAGGTAAGGCATTTGTCATCTGTTTTTAAGCCCCTTCACACCCCCCTGCCCCTGCTGCTCCTGGGAAAAGCAGGGGCTGCAGCTGCAGGGAATGTGCATGGTGTCCCCTGGGATGTGAGGGGCTCCACCTGCCTTTGAGACCCCTCACCTGGTGCTTGGAAGCTTGTTGGCTAAAGTGAAACTTTAGGTTTTTGCTGCCTTTTAATGAAGGCTGGGTTAATGCCAGCGTGTGGCCAGCCAGGTTTTGAAGTGGGGATGGCATTTGGCGTTCCTCACACAATGCAAATGCGTGGTTGGAGCACAAATCCCTGTCCTGCACTCTGTGCCTGAGCAGGGTGGAAGCCTGAGCCCTCTGGTTTTGGAGATGGGGAGAATGTGTGCCACCAGCAGAGGTTATTTCATAACCTGGGCCAGGGCTAGCGTGCCTGTGAAATGCATGAAATGCTTTGCCTTGGAAAGCCATGCAGTCTAGTGAGTCATTGCTTTCTTTTGAATTACAGATGAGTAGCCAGCCCTTCGTGATGCAAAGAAAAAAACTAGGTGTGGAGCTGGAGACAAAGGGAAATGTGTGTTTGTCCTGTCTCAGAGGGCAAAGCACCCTGGCTGGTGTGGGAAGAGGGGGTGGGCTTGGCCCCAGGAGGTGCTGCCAGGGCTGTGTCAGGCTGTGGGAGCCCTGGTGAGGGTGGACAGGGCTCATGTGAGTGACTCCCTGGCTCCTTGACTACAGGAGGGATGGAAAAAAATCATCTCCTCACTCTTGAAGCTTCACAAGGAACCTTTACCAGAGCAGCAGCTCCATCTCATGGCATGTGCACTTCACCACAGAGATGGAGATCTCCCTCCAAAAGTGCCTTCCCTCCACGACTTCCCTGCCTCAGCACGGAGGGAGCAGTAAAATCCAATGGCTCCCAACAAGCTCTGTATGGACACTCAGCTTCCAGCCCAAGGCTTGGCTCTTCCCTGGCAGGGAGATGGTGAGAGGTGGCCCTGACAAAATACAACCCCTTGAAAACCCTCAGAGGCATTTTGAAGATGATTTGAAAGTGTCCCTGATGTCCCACCCGAAGCTGAGCTTGCATCCCAGGCCCCACCAGGTTATTCCAGCGTGGGAACATGAAGCACAGCTTCACCACTGACACTTCTGCTCAGTGAGGCACCTCTCTCTTCAGGAGGTTATGAGGTGCCTGCCTTGGCAGCAGCCCTCACTGTGGGGCTGTGTGTATGTGCCTTGGCTTTTGGGTGGCTTCTGTGGGCTCTCCTTGCTCTCTGAATGACACTCGCTGGAGGCTTCAATGATTTTTTTTTTTTCCAGTGAAGCCCTGAGGAGCACCAGTGGCTGAAGGTAAGGAAGGGGTGGCTCTTTTGTCCCTAGAGCTGTGTCAGGGCCTGATGCAGAGGGGTTTCTGCTGGTGGTTGCTCTGGGGATGAAGAGAGTAGGTGGACAGCCTGGAAAAAGACCCCACACCGTGTAAGAGCTCAAGGCTGTTTGGGTAGGTCCCTGCTGCTCAAGGTGCAGGGTCTGGAGTGCATCAGGTGGGTATCTGACCTGGGTTTGTGATTTGTGATGTGAACAAGACCCCAGCCCTGCAGACCTACCTGCTTGCTCTTTAAAAAAATACTTTTCAAGAAGAATCCTGTTTGCAAACCTCTCTGCTCACACCAAAGCAGACCTGTGTGGGAAGCCTGTGATGTGGCATGGAGCTTGTAGAGGTATTTAATGTTAATCAAAGGCTCAAGAGTGGTAATGGATGGAATCCTCCTCTGATATCTGCACCTTTTCTGCTGTAGCACCCCGGCAATAAAAGATGCCGCAATAATTGGATGAGAGTTGATTTTCACCGTGCACGAAAAGGCTGTCCAGGAACAGGGGCTGCAGTGCTGCTCCCTATGGTAACGAGCTGCTAGTCCTCCAGAGAAGGGAAACATGAATATCCTGACAGGAGAGCATCTACTTGTGCCCTGGAGAGCTCAGACCGTGGGGCTTTCCATGGTAATGCTGCGGTCCCGCTCCGGCAGGCGAAGGGAGGAGCGGTGTGGGAAGGCACACCCTGTAATTGAAAAGCCACTAAGTCATCTTGGACCTGCAGGGATAGCAGGATGGAGGCAGTGGTTTGCTCTGTCTCCACAGGTCTGAGGCAGAACAGAGGATCCTCCTGCTCTCCTGGAGTGGGAAATGCAGAGGAACCTCTTCCCCGCGCTGCTGCGCTGCTCCCAGGAGGAGGCTGCGCTTTTTCTCCTGGGATTATTCTCAAGGGCATGATGAAGGTGGGAAAGGACAAGAGTGAGAGAGAGGAGAATAAATGAAGGAGCCCCGGGAAATTATTTTAAACCCCTGTTTTATTCAGATGAAGGCTGCCTGGTTCCAGGCTGCAGGAATGGCTGGGTGGAAGGCCATGCCTGTTGCTGGGATCCATAGGTACCACTCCTTTCCACTGGGAATGCCTTGTTTCCCTTGAATAGCGTGGCACAAAACCGTTCTGGCTGATAGCTGAGTGATAATATATTGAAATTATCACCTGGTGGCCATAAGGAGCCATTGGCTTCAGCTTCTTAAATTGCCCAGCAGAAGATCAGTCTCTGGTCCAGGAACAAGAGAGCAGCTGAGATGTTCATCTTCCAAAGGGTCTTCAGTGTACCAAGGTAGGTGACCAAGGTGCTTGGAGCCTTGATTTCACTGATCCAAGTCTGGGTGCTGCTACATGGAAACTCTGAGCTAACCCACACAGTTGCTCCAGGTGATCAAATCCCAGAATAACACGGAGCAGGAGGGACCTCTGGGACCACTCTGCTCAGAGCAGCAAGGCTGAGCTGGCTCTCAAGCAGCAGGGTCCTCCAGGCCACCCTAATCCCACCTCCAGGATGGAACAGGAGCACCAAATCCTGGCCACTGCAAGCACTGAGGATGGGATGCTCACTCCTCATTTGCTTCAGCCCTGCTGCCTGAGGAGCCATCCCCACACAAGCCATGCTCAGACCAAGGAAAGCCACAGCTTTTCCTCATTCTTCATCCCCACCTTTGTGCTCAGAGGGGGGATCCTCTGGCCAGCCCAAAACCAGCCTGGCAAAGCCACACAGACTGCATTTGTCCTACTGCCAGCTGAGAACACCTCAGCAGCCCTTGCCCAGCGTCACCCTCACACCACGGGGCTGCAGGCAGGACACAGCTGACCCCCGTGGTAGCACAGTCTTGCCTCTGAGCCACTTGCAATGCTTTCCTCCAGAAAACAAATCTTGTTCAACAGCTTGAGCCCTGCTTGGCTGTGTGACAGGTCACTGGCAAGAGCTTGTTGCATGATCTCTGCAGTTTCAGGGAGGAGAAGCTTCCTCATAGCTGAGAGCAGCAGCCAGAGAGGAGTTCAGGTGCTGGGATGCACCTACAGAAGTCAGGCCCATGTCAGATCCATCCCTGCCCATTCCCAGTGGCCACTGGAGCTGGGAATGGGTCACCTCTGGCTCCAGCCTTCCCCCAGCAAACTGGCAAAGGAGGGCAAAGCAAATCCTCCAGCTCCCAGCTGCAGGGATCTTCCTGCAGGATTGCCTGTGCAAGAAGGGCGGGGTTGGGGTGTGGCACCGAGCCCAGCGCTGTGGGAAGCGGTGTCAGGGAATGCCAGCCCGGGAAGCAGGGGGTGGAAGTGGCACTCAGGAATGGCTTGTCCATCGTGCAGCAGGCTGGTGGTGGTGTCCAGGGGTTTGGGTTGGATTTGGGATGGGCTGAACTGAAGCCACAGGTCGGTCCAGCTGGAAGGATCTGCTCTGGTTTGCTGGGTGCTGGTACCCAGCTGCTGCAAAACTTCTGAATTTCCACATGCCATTAAAAGTCAGGATGTTGATGGAAATGTTTCCTCAGAAGCACAAGGTTAGTGTTGCATGGATGGCTGTTCTTCTCCAAAAACCTTGGCTCTCCTCACCCTACCAAGCCTTCTTCCTCTGCTGCCTCCCTTCCCTGGCTCCAGAGCAGCTCAGGTGGAGCTGCCCCATTCTCCTGTGCACAAGCAGCTCTGTGATGTGTGCTGGAACCAAACCCTCTCCTCCCAGGTCACAGAGGTCACACTTTGCCCCACCAGCTTTTAGCAACGGCCACCACTCAGCTGCAGCAACTTTCTGGAACCAAAGGATGCTTTAAGCACTCCTTGGGTAGGTCCTTGGCGATGTGATGGCAAAGCTTTCCTCTGTGCATCACTCTCCTCGTACAGCCTGAATGTTTGGCCTTGAGGATTTCACTGTCATAGTCCAGAGATGTCAAATTAACTTCTCAGTTTATTAATTCAACTGCTTAATGAATCTGAAGGCGAGGAGATGTTCTACAGAGCTCAGGGAAGGAGCAGTGAACTTCTGGCTAACCCAGCTGCAAACCCAGGGATCCTCCAGTGTCTCCAGACCATCACTGCTGCTGTGCTTTACTTCACCCTGCGTCCTGAGGCCACCAAAACCATCCAAAGGGCAACAGAGAGGTCCTGTGAGGTGAGGATTTCCCTCTGGACGTGGTGAACCCTGGCACCTGGTGCCCAGCCTGTGCCCATCCTCCACCCAGTGCAATGCACAGGGGCCTGCAGGAAGCTGCAGAGGTGGGGCTGCTCTGTGTTCTTCCTCAGTGCTCCAGGACTGGTAGAACAGCTCTTAGAGCACAATTTTACTTGGCACAGGCTGGTTTTGTAATGAAAGAAATAAATAAGTGCCATCCTGCTCTGCTGGAAGGTTGAAGTGTTTCCTTTCTTTTT